>JBAMBS010001828.1:0-72009 GCA_037044455.1 Zygothrica quintamaculata
CTCGGTTGTGCTAGCTGGTGGCTCCAAGAGCGCTGCACCTGTTTTCAAGCCTATGAAGCATGTGGAGGTTAAATTGGCAAAATTGGAACAGCGTGCAGGCACCACTCCAAAACCAATAACAAATGGTCAACACAAACCATTGAATGGGAATGGAGAGAGCTCAACATCTTCTATCAAGTTGGAAGCAACAAAACCTGTGAGCGGTAAAGTTGATGCCTCAACAGAAGCGCAGAAAAAAACATCACCAACCGAGCAGAAAGGAAAAGGAAAAGCAGCAGCTCCTGTTGCGAAAAAAGGAAGCATTAATAGCTTTTTTAGTGCATCGACGGCCAAAACACAGCCTGTCAAGGAATCCAAACCAGTTGCAACCAAACCTGCTGCTAGCAGCATGGAAAACTTTTTTAAAAAGCAGCCATCATCTAGCGTCAGCCAAGTGAAGAAATCACCTACAAGCAGTGTACAAAAACAATCGTCCACGAGCGACACGAAAAAGGAATCACCCGCTGCCAACAATACCTCCGTGCAGTTATTTAATGAAGAAAGTGAAGAGTCCTCTGATGAGGAAGAAAAATTAGACAAACTGCGACGGAACATTATTGACTCAGGCGATGAGTCAGAGAAAGCAAATACAAAGCAGGCGAATGCGAAGCGCCGTCGCATTATCGACTCCGATGATGAGGAACAGCCACAAAAAAAATCAGTTGAACCACAAAAGCAACAGGAAGAAGAGCCAATGGATGTGGAGGCTGCCACAAATGAAACGTTTTTGGATGATGACGGCTTTGTTATAACTGTAAGGCCCAAGAAACAAACACAAGCTACAAAGAAAAAGACTTCTCCGAAATCTGTAGCCCCAACTACAAAGAAAAAATCGCCGCCATCAGCAAGCAAAACTGCTCCAAAGGAGAATCCCAAAACCAAGCAAGGCAACATAATGAGTTTCTTTAGCAAAAAGTGATTAACTCTTCAAAGCTTAGCCTAGTATTAATACCTAAAAGTCTAATGCATGCATTACATTGTTATAAAATTAAAAACAATTAAAATTAATATTGATTTAAAAAAAAATTATAAAGAAATTTTTTGTTTTTCTTTTAAACATGTTGAAAAGTAAATTAATTTATAGTATATATAAAGATATATTATCAGTTTGTTCCGTTAGAAACTATTTAAGTGAATTTACGTCTTCGCTTCTGAATATTTGTTTTTTGATAAAAAATTATTTGCTGTTAGTGCTGTGGCAAAACAGAAATAATTAAATTAAAATAGAGTCTCTTATCAATTATCGTCAAACCTAAGTACTTGAATGCATTGGCTGGTATAAAGTAAATATCATATCTTGTTTAAGGCAGTAGTCCATATGGTATTGGTTATAGGCCTTAGATGCAATCCAGACCGTAAAATATTTATTTCTTCTTCGTTTTGTTTTAAAATTTTGAAGACGGTTAAACTAATTGAAGTTTAGTTTTGTCTTTTAACAATGTTAACAAAATTTAATTGGATTTTAGTTAAAAACTGGTTTTGACTCGTGCAGCTTCCATTTAACACCAACTACACGCTTATTAACAATTGTTTAGCAGTGCATAATTTGTTATTAACGTTTATGTCTTTTAAACTGCATTTAAAAACTTAAGCACATAATACAAATATGATTAATATTACCTTTTAGCCTGTTCCATCATAATGGAAACACTGATTGCTCGTGTTTGCTGCGAACGAAATGTCAAACTGTTTCATTTGTGGTCACCGAGTGTTGTTTTATATGTTCACTCTCTGCGGTATTTGCATAGACTCTTGTTATTCTTATCGTATGTCAAGCATACTGCGGTTGTTATTATTGTTCTTGTCGTAGACGTAATTACTAAGCTTATTTTAGTGAAAACTTATCAGTTTCCTGCTTCCAGTTAAGTTCTGTTTGATAAAAGTTGAACTTAAATCAGCAATGTTGCTGTTTGTATAGGCCAGTCCGAGCACATTTTTTAGGGATTTACGCGTACATTGCGTTTATATACATAATATGTTAATATAATGATTAAGTGCAGATGATGATCGTCAGCAAAACGGGTTTTACATTTATTTTGTCTCCAAATATGAGTCCAATGACTTCTACAGATGATGAGATGTCATCAGCATTAGTCAGAGTCAAAGTGGAAAAAGAAATGCCACTTTGAAGAGCCGGAAGTACCAAATTAACTGCTGTCTGTTACGTTTTTTAATATTATTTTTTAGGTGTAACTTTGCTCTAAGTACTAGTGAATATTAAATTATAAAAATTAATTAATTCGCCGCGTTTCCCACATTAATTACGCTGCGCTGTTTTAGCCCCAGGTGGTTGCTCTCACAAACGAAATAAACGAACCAAAATTTGATTACAACATTTTCCTCTCTCTCTCTTATTTTCAAAAAAGGTTCTAGAAATTTTTTAAGAAACTTGTGAATTTGTGTGGAAAGTACCATTTTATTGAGTTACGACATTGTTTCTATTCATGATAAATGACAGTTGACAGCTACAACTATATATAACTGGTTCTATAAACCGATTTCTAGAATAACAAGATCCATAAAAGGTTTTAATGGACTTGTTGCAAATTTTCGTTCCTGTTTTTAATTGATACACTTTGGATTATAGGTTTATAATAGATTTATGCCATCTGAAATGAAGCTGCCTTACCTTGTGTAAAATATAATGAGTATCGTAAAGATTTCAGATTGAATTGAATTTACTTCAACTATTTACTGCGTCTCTAAATCTATATATGCAACAAAAATAATTTACTGTCAAAAAGAAGAAACTGTGCTTAACAATTATAACAGATATTATTGTTTTAAAAACTGTTAAAACAGTTTATAAATCACGCAGCTTCTGTCAAAATAGATCTGAGAAATGGTGTCAACGATGTAAATGAACTGCGCAAAAACGAGATTTATGTTTTTTAATATATTATACCAATCACGTAACAGCGTAACAACAAAATACCGTTAAGTAAACAAAAGTGACGGTTCATAAATTAGCGTAAATTGTCAGATACTTTCAAAAATTGGTAATGAGAGCAATTAGGAGACATCATCTGCATTTGGGACCACTCGAACATTTTGTTTGTTTTTTTTATAATTTGTGAATTTTATTGAATATTATTTTGACACTAGCTTGTGCTCATTAGGCTAAAAAGTAAGAAAATAAAAAAAAGAGGTAAAAGAAAAAGATACCGATAAAGAAATGGGGAAAATAAAAGAATTTGCTTGAATACAAATTCTACAGTTGACTTCAAGCTTAACCGCAACTCCATTCATTAGGAGCTCTCCGGGGGCTACACGCGTCTAAGTATTTTACACGCGTCATTTGAATCGCTCCCGCGGCCGTTGTCGTTGATGGATTGAAGTGAAAACCATGAGTTGTTTCAAGTTCAATGCACCAGCTTGACTGATGGCGCACAGAGGGGAGTCGTACGGCAGGGCTTGGGTGTCGAGGGGTAGATGATTTTTATCAAAAACTTCTTGGAAGCTTTAAAATCAAACACAAAACATGAATAAAAGTGCCACCAGTTTTTGTGTTTCTGGGACACAGCCATCTCTTTATAGAACTGTATACTGAAGTATTATTGTAGTAGTCATGTCTGCGGTTGTTTGATAAATTTGCATAGCCTACGGGACATATGAAGTCGATCGCCCCAAGTAATCCGCACCCAAGTTAGCTCCAAGTAAGCACGCACAGGAAACCAACCAGAAATCAGCATCTGAATCTCGTCAAGCTTCGCATTACCCGCTGGCCATTTTGATAAAAATCTTTTGCCCGCGCTTCGCAACAGGTCTCTCTTCAGGTTTCTAGTTCCCATTTCACATTTGTATTGGAGTATTGGAGTTCCTATCTTTTATGGTCACATTTGCCATCATAATAATCGTGTGCAGAGTTCAATGGCTGAGACGGTGGCACGTCTTTACATCTACTCGTTCGGTGGGTTGCTTGGCGGGTTCTTAAGCTGGCGTCAACTTTATGGTCTCATTGCTTAACTCCGCGCAGTTCTACTTAGCTTAGCTCAGCCCACTCGTCTATTTCAGGTGATTATGCAAAACCCAAAAAATAGACGAAAAAAAAGTTCTACCCAAACACACAAAGATTTGGAGCAAACGTGAAACTTTTTATGAGTTTTCAATTTGCCAATTGCTAGAGATAAGTGGGCCCCAAAGTGCGACACACGTTCGCCATGAATTGTTTTTTAATTGGATTTTTTCTAATTATTTTTGCCCTTTTTACGTTTATTTCTTTATATTTTTTTTATTATTTTTTTTTATTTTTATTTTTTTTTTTGCCTTGTATATTTTATCTTTTGTGTCAAGAATGTTTTTGCCTGGCAACAGCATCGCCATAATGACTGATTGGGAAAGGTTTTTTAAGGTTTGTCAATTGAAATATGAATATTTTACAGCACAACTTCAATTCAATAGATTGCTTTCAGCTATATGCTAATAATATATATAAACATGATTCATCATCTCTAGGGGAATGGCTAATAAACCCGTACGTGGAGTTTAAGTTCAGTACTTTTAATATTACCAAAAAAAAAGTAAAATACAAATTATCGAACATTGAAAAAAAAAATTTACTTTTCTTAAAAAAAAAAAAACTTAAGCATTCTATTGGAAACATTTGCTTACTTTTTCTTGTGAAAAACTAAATTTAAACTTCGGATTTTGCAGTTAAAATTGACTCATTGTGCCACCTTAGTTTGACCTCACTTTGAGCTTTGTGAACCTTCTCTTTTGCTCTTTTCCTCTATCAGGGAATACCAAAAAACAAATTAACCAAAAAAAAAAAAAAAATAAAAAAGAATAAAAATGGTAAATAAATAAAAACAGTGAAGCAAACAGCAGCTTCAATGATCCAGAGGCACCACAATGTAATTAGACATAATGAGCAACCAACTGAGAGGTAAAATTTTACTAGCCAAAAGGTCTGCTCTGGTCAACTGTTTGTTTCTTACCAATAACAGCACACAACAACAACAACAACAACAACAACATAGTCTTAGTCTGTTGCTGCTGGACAGGCAACAACTTCCAGTCGATTACTAAGTTTTTCCTGGTCTGAGCATGCTCCACGCTATTAAAATATATTACAACAGCAATTTCACTTGACTTTATTTTTGCGCTTTAACAGTCTTAGTCTCAGTCTCAGTCTTAGTCTCAGTTTCAGTCTTAGTCTCAGTCTTAGTCCAGGTCTCCATTCCCGATCTGAATCTCAATAGCGCTCCCGATCTCACTACTGCCATGAGTAGTTCTTCTGCCTGTGCCCCAACCATTCCCTGTTTTGGTGTATATAACTTAATTTTTATGGTCATGCAAGTCAATTGCAGTTTGGCATTTCTTCGATGAATTTTTCTTGACCAGGCCAAGAGAGCCTTAACATCATCGCACGTTCATCTTGGCCATCATCTGCTTTCTGGTTGGGTTGCTTGCTGCAAAAGTCGAAACATGAAACGCAGCAAATTGTTTGCACAATACTAAGTGACTGGAGCTAAGCAAGAGGCGCTCTCAAACCTCGGGGGCACAACTATTGCCAGCTGACTGGTTGGTCTGACTGCCTACACAACTAACTGCCTGTGTGAATGACTGACTGACTGACTGACTGACTGACTGAGTGAATGACTGTGTGACTGACTGGGTGACTGCTGCCAAGCCTGATGGGACTAACTATTGGCTAAGACGACGGTAAAGTTGTTGGCAATTTGTGTGTAGAAATATATCTATGGGCGGACAGCCCGAATACCCCGCAAACTTTACATGTTGAATTAAAACTAACTTCCAACTTGTCTGCACCACATTTCACTAAAGTAGCACCAAAACATTAAAGACACCAACTAATTTAAATGATAAGATTAAATAGACTAACTTATCTTACATACAGTTTGTGCCAAAAGATTAGTCACACATTTAGATAAAATACAAAAAATTTGTCTACAAATTATCTGATAGAATTTAACAGATAAGTAATAATATAATAATATTATTTAAATATTTTAGTTTAATGTAAGAGAATATATTTTGTATATATACATAAAAAAGTTATATAAGTGCAATGCCAAAGAAATATTCGATAATTCTTTCCATAGATTTTTCTGTTCTATTTAATTAATTGTTTGCTATTGAGAAAAGGAAGTTTAACCACCTTTTGAGCTAGGCAAGACGATTCTCCTGAATGAGTAAAAGTTATTTTAAGCTTGGAAACTGGTTACACAGCTTCAGTATAATAAATGGCACTAATGCATCCTATGAAGGACCAGCACCACAGTCAATCTCCTGTATTGAGACATGCTGTGCAGACACATCATGAATATGCAACATAGGTGATTTTATTTTAAGGATTACATTAGCTACTAGATTGACTAATTAATTAACTGAAATCAAGAATGTTTAGAGCAGACTATGCAAAAATTCAGTTTCTTTATATAAACACATGTCTGGACTTCGAGGGAATATTTTAAATTAAAAATAAATATAAATTATGCAATTTTACTAGGTAATATTAACATTCGCGTTTCTCTAGATTTTCACGAATCTTTAATCCAATCTCCTTTAACACGTGCACTACTAACTAGTTTGCATAAACCTTTCAGGATACTTGGCTCTGACTTTAACAAACTGTACAAAGTCATCAGTGCGGAATTAGCCTTAGAAGCTAAGTGAAATCTTATTCTTAACTTTTTAACAAACAATACCTTACATTTTTACTGACACTGATGATCTACTTGGGTTTTTTCTGGATTACTCCAATTCATTGCAACAAATATTGGATCATTTTTAATTCAATTTTCAATGCTCCCTATTTTTATTTTAATTTTATTTAATTTTTAAACTTTAGTGCACTGTGTAACTAATCCTTTTCCCATATCATACACTAATAAATATATGGAAAAATATTGTTTATGAAATATTAGGCATTTAACTATTTTTACCAGACAAGCTATATAAATAATCAAGATCCTTTTCGTAACAAGACTTTTAGGAGCAAATGTTATTCTTTCAAACTCCTCGTATTAGAACAAACTTAAGAAGGGAGCGCGCTTGGTAAACTCATAGAACAGAGGAATCTAGTTCTAGTTGTGATTTATTATTAATCGATTTCATTTGTTTTTACTGCATATTACATATTCTGCTTTCATTCATTTATTAAAATGTATCAAATGTATGAGATGTGAATTATGGGTTTCTGGTTCTTCTGGAAGAAGATTATAATTTAATTGAACCTTTAAGTCTTCAAGTATATCATCTTTCTGCCTACTGAAAGAGCAGAAATCCATACTAAATATGCATAAAAGTTATAATGATGAAGACTCAAATCGGAGTAACAATTTCTATTTAATTTAATACTTTTAATCCTGCGTAAAAATCAATATATGAAAATATTTTAAATGAAACGCACATATCATTTTTGAAGCACTGTACACTCATATATATTAATACCACATTATTTGCATTTTAGTCCTTAAGTCCTATAAGCTTTTATTCAAAATAGTCCCCAAAGAGCCTGGCTACTGTGTGGGAGGGACCAATGTTGACCAATTTGGGAAAATGTTTAATGTGTAGGGCAAACAATATAAATAATAATGAAATGGGGCATGGAATCTAAGGGACTGAAGCGAAGACAATTCTTGTAATAAAAAATAGATAAACAGATAATTATCGGTAATTGCACATTAATAAATATCAACATTGCCCACAAATCGAGCGGTAAAAGTAGAGAAGAAAAAAATATATAATAATAATAATAATAATAATAAAGAGATAGGAAGGAGTCTTATATGTCATTAATGACGATACCTTCGCATGTTGCTTGTCTAATGGACACTATAAATAGGCCGACTGTATATGTGTATATACTTATATGTGTGTGTGTGTGGAGCGTGGTCGGTTAGTGGACACCTTATAGACACATTAGCGACACATTTCAAACAAGAAATGGCTCAAAGCAAAAAGTCAGCAGAGTAATTGATGAATGTCCCATTATATGTTTGTTTGTTCTCTAGCAAAAGTACAAAAAAATAAGAGAGAGAAAAAAATGAACTGAGAACACAGAGTTGAGTATTAAACTGAACGGAAAAGATACTCATAAAATATTGAATTTATATTGGTTCATTTGGTTAGACAGCGGAAATGGCAGCAACATGAGTTACATCTGTTTAATGGGATGCCACAGCAACAACAGTGCAATGGGAGTGGCCGAGAGGCGTCGCTTTGGAGGTGGCCTGACATGTCTGACATGTCTGACCCGGAAGATTTATGCCGCATCATAAAAGTTTTATATATATACGATCCCATCCTTTACCACAACTGAGTTCACTTCTCCATGCCATTTATACCAGCTAACGGCACTTGGCTAAACTAAACCGTTAACTTGGCATACGCCCTTACCTGCCAGAACTCTTTTTACTCAAAAGACCATAATAATAACCGCAAAATGTGTTCAAATATTCTGATTTGTTTAACCAATTGGAGCTATACCTTTAAATATAGATGGCTACCATAATTATAATTTAAATTTTCAAAACAAATTACTCTCTATATAAATCGGTATATATATATCAAATATATAGGAAACTGCTTGATCTTCAGCATTTCTTATTAAGCATAAATTGTCTATGTTCATCAGATGTTTTAATTCTGTTTCTTTGATTAGTTATTTACAGTTATAGTTCAATTATAAAACTCATTAATTCTGGCGTGTATATATATTATAAGATTTTAGAAACTATTTAATAATAATGATAACACATACTTAAAGATAACAAATCTGTAGGAAACAATATCTCCAAAACAATTGCGTTTTATATATATTCCCAGAAATGATTTGATTTAAATGAGATTCCAGCGCTAGATAAAAATATTTTCATTAAATAAATTCATTAAATAAATAACGGAATTTCAATATTCATTTTAGCCCCTTTGAATTTTGGAAAAAGGAAAAAGAGAGCTAATGAAATAATCATCGGAGAGCACATAAAGTATATATATTCTTGATCAGAACAATAAGACGAGACGATCTAGCCCCGTTCATCTGTACATCTGTCTATCTGTCCGTTTGTATGAACGTCTCTTTCTCAGGGACTTTAAGAGCTAGAGCAACCAAATGTGGATTCGTTATGTTCATATGTTCTTCCCCTGACCCCGGCAATACGAAAAAAAACAAGTAAGAAATCTGCGGTCGAGTGTACCCGACTACGAGAGAACTTTGCCGTATATAGCCATTGTGCGCGCCTTTTAGCTCCCCACGATCAATACCGCGGTACTTAATGTTGTGTAACTTCCGTGTTTATTGTTCAATCTTAACGAAATTCACAACGTAGATTAGGAATAGTCTAATAAATACGTGTGCGAAAAGAAATTTGATCGGTTAAAATTCAAAAATCATAAACTTACGAAAACAACGAATTTAGATTTCAAATTTGGTTGCTCTAGCTCTTACAGTCTCTGAGAAACAGGAGTTTATACGGACGGACAAATGGACGGACGGATCAAGAACACATATACTTTATGGCGTCTTTGATGATTATTTCTATGTGTTACATACTTTTGGATTTTGCACATTTCCATTAGCTCCGCTTTGCTTCATTTTTATGGCAAAGGGGCTAAAAAACACGGAAGTTATTCAACATTAAGTATCTCCTTTGGGAGTACGGGGGCTAAAAAGCGCGCGATGCTGTGTGTATGTGGATGTGTCTGTAGTCGTGTAAAAATCTTAAAGGAATGTTTTCTGTTTACAGTAATACTTCCTAGGGCTAGTTCGAATTAGATATATAGAGTTTGAGCTGCTTCCTTCTGCTTGTCACACACATTTGCACTGACAAACAGTAAGCAATTTGACCTATTCAAAGGGTCAAGGCATGTATATATGTAACATTAACATACATTAACATATACATTAACATGTGTATATGTGACAATAGTAAGCAGCTTGGTTAAGTGCGTACATTTAAATAACATATAAAACTCTTGACCAATAGATAAAGAAGTAACTGCTAGGCATAGGGGTAATTGGAGCATTAAATAATTGATATATAGAAGCATTGAGTGTTGCTCAGTGAAGCAGCTTAGTTAATGCAATTGAATTGTTAAATGACATTTATAAATAATGCAAAATTACCGAGCAAACTTAGCTGCGATTACTTGTTTCTTTAGGCAATGTTCAAGTACATTTAATTGAGACCAAACACGCAACATTAATGAGACAACTAAGGGCAGCGGTGTGAGAGTGAGGAAACATAGCTGATTAGAAGTACTAAACATGTTATATTATCTAATATTATTATTATTTTTGGTACTATTATTATTATATTCATATGAGTTAAAAGATATATGTGCCAACAGCTAGAACTGGCAGTTGCACAAAGCAGCTTATGCGAAAAGTGTTTGATAAAGATATATGTAGGAAATAACAGTAGACTTTAGTACATACAAGTCGCATTTATTTACTGTTCATTAAACTATATATACATCACATACTATATTTATATCAAAGGCCCACACTCTTTGTGTACTATAACAATAATAATAATGACCATAAATATAATTACTTCAGTCACGGAAATTTCTAATTAAGTTGCCTATCTATTTTTGTGTGTCCTCCCCTGTACCTAATATATATATATATATATATATATATACATAATATATATATAAACATAAGTTTATCAATTTTCCTTGTATTATTATTTTATTTAAGATACAATTGTGGAATTGTGTTTAATTAGACTTAAAGCCTTGAAAACTGACAAAAAATAAAACTTTGTTATAGAATTGCGTCCCTTTAATTTGACAAGCACGTGCCGAGAATGATTTAAGACTTATTTTGCATAAATTTAAAATGAAAAAAAAAGAATAAAGTAAAAATAAGAAAGTAAATAAAGAGAGAAATACATGGGGGAAAAGGCAACAGAAATTTTAATTTAAAAGTTTTCTCTTGTTGCGTTTTTGGTAGTGAAAAATATTTGAAGAGACTTTTTGGAAATGTGGAAAATGAATGAAAAATCGAAAAGCTACTTCAGCTGCGACTGATAATTTGTTATATTGAGTTATATCAAACCAAGTTTTTTCAACACTAAACTATATTGAAGGAAATTTTCAAAGGAAATTTAATAAAAGAACTTAAAGTGTATTCGAGACCCAAAAACAATCATTTGATTATGATAGGATTTGGGGCACTGAGAGTCTCAGAGTTAAAGAAAACTAATTAAAAACTACATGATTAGAAAAGACCTTTTAAGGGAGAACACGAAAGGAAAGGAGAGAGGAAAAATATTACTCATACGCAACATGAACACATGAAACAGAACAGAATAGAACAGAAACAGTTTTTTTTTCTTTAAAGTGATTGAATTGGTTTCATAAAATGATATTTGGTAGCAGCACGTGAGCCAAAAGCTGGCAAAAGGAGGCCAAAAAATAAAACAAAACTTACAAAAAGAAAATGAAATGAAAATCGATTGTTTTTGACCTCATCGGAGAATGCTCGAGGTACACATTTAGAGCGTTTGGCGCATTAGACGACTTTCGTCTATCGTCTATCGTCTGTTCGTCTGTCGTTTGCCGTTTGCCGTCTGTTGTCCAGTGATTCTTTATATTCAGTTCTTTATTCTCTTTTTCCTCAGTTCTTATTTCTCGATACTCGTAGGGTACATTGGCACTAATGAAGTAAAAAAACTAAAACGACACACGCCAATAGGCAAAAGCGAAAAGCAAACAAACACGCCATACCAGAGTGTAGGTGTCTGCTTTATTCTCAGTCCTAAACCTGCCTGTTGGCAGACAGCTTTAATTTTATTTTCTCTTATATATACAATATTTTTTTCGTCTTCTTATTCTGCTTCATGTTGTTATATTTGTTTTTTAACATTTGTTGCCTATTTAGGGGCGAATGTGACACGCGAGCTAAGCCCAGTGGCAGAGAAAACACAACGAAATGAAGTAATGCCCGCAAAAACCAATAAATTTGCACAACGCCCATGAAAAAAAAAAACAAATAAAGAAAATAAAAGAAGAGGGAAAGTGAATGATGAAAGCGCATAGATACTAGAACTATTTGGGTAAAGTTGAATTGGTTTTTAGGCTAAAAGCAGCTCAGAACAGCTTACGTCAATAGATACACCTCAACGCCTCATACTATATGAATACAGCAATATAAATTGCTTTAAACCTAAAGGATTACCTACGCTTCTTTAAGGTAATGTTTGCCAAAACGTTTTACAAAACAATCACATTAAAATTTAATACAAAACACTCTTCATTTCAGACACCTGCAGTGTGCCAACCACTTAACTTGGCTCCTTCAACGTGGGGGGTGGAGGGAGGCGGCTTAAATGCAAACGAGTCTTGACTGAAGAAACACATCAAAGCCAAAATATGCGACATTAACGCGCGTAATGAGCGGCAGTTGTCAAGCGCCACAACGAACCTGTCACTGTATACTGTAGTATAGTAGTAACTGGGTGACAGTTACCACAGTGAGTCGGACTGAAATGAAATGAAATGAAAGGTGTCGGGGTGCAGGTGCGATTATAATCGATTATCATGTGCCATAAGCGTGCATAGCGCCAACAAACAAGAGAATTGAAGAGAATTACGCGAAGGCAGCCACAAGAGTAACAAACAAGTGGAACAACGCACACACACACATATATACATATACTGCATATTTACAAATACAATACACATACACCCACAGTTAATTTGCACGCTTAATTTCATTAATTAAGTTTCATTTTTTCTCCTTCTCCCCGTTTGTTTTGCTGCGGAATGTATAATTATTTGCATCTGCATCAGGGACACCGCTTGTTGTTTGTTTTTTGTAATTTCTCAGTGTGTGTGTGCGTGTGGTTGTGTGTGTGTGTGTGTGTGTGCGTGTGCGTGTTACTCTTTCCCTCATAAATGTCATTTTCATTATCGTTTACATGCATTATGTGATTTGGCCATTAATTGATTGGTTACCTCACATAATGACGCAATCGATTCGTGTATACTAAAGTCAAACACAAAGACAAACTTACGATTTTTTATATGGAACACGATCTATATTTGCCATGTTAGCTACACTTCCGTCTAATGAATGAACTTTTGCAGGTTGTGTATTGACTTATTTGTTAAGTAACCAATTACAAATTCATTACCGAACCTTTCCTGGGAAACATACCTGTAAAATTAAATAAAATAGAAAATAAAATTATCAATTGAAAATAACTGATATTTATATTATAAGTAAATAAAAGTAAATGAAAATCAAAGAAATTAATACTCAAATTAAATGAATACACCCGAATATCAAATGAATATTCATAACAGTTGCAACTGAGAAATAAAACTTATTTGTTATCTAAGTCAATGGCATAATATTTGCTAGTTGTCTATTTTATTTTATATTTAAATTTGGAGCTATATTTGTTATGCTCTTTTCACTTTGTATTAACAACTTTAGGTCATAACGGTACCTTAGATACCTTCTAGGAATAGACATTAACTAAAACTAAGCTGATATTTTGCCAAAATGCTTTCTTAAAGTGCTGAAAACAATTTTGGGTACGCTCACGCAATGTGAATATAATATGAATGATGAATGGAGTGCGTTGGTACAACGTGCACTTCTTTCGAGGTATACTGAGATGTGTGGAGTATGGAGCAGAGGGGGAGGGCTGGAGGGCTGGAGGATGGATACACACAGACAAAGATGATGTCGAAGACATAGACGCCTTGAGTTAGGCAACAAAAGACAAGCGCTAAAAGTTAACAGCGCAAAGCACTCAAAACGACCTCTATACACACGCAAACACACACACATATATATATATATATACACATACATACATACACTTACACTTATATTTATTTATTTATGCAAAAGGCAAATGGCAACAACACGTGCAAAATGCGCGCAAAATTTCACTTGCTTCAAACTGGCTTTATTTCCTTTTCATTTTCCCTCATTTTCAACAACTTCCTTCATTTTGCTTACTTCACTGACTATACAACTGACTGACTGACTGACTGTGTTTTTTTTTTCGACTCTGTCTGTTGCCATCTGTTAAGCCAGCGGAGATGAGCATAAAATGGCCAATGGAAATGAAGCTAAAAGCCAAAGCTCAAATTTTCGACCATTTCATTTAACGACCACATCCAATATCACTTGTTGGTCAGAAAAACAAATGCTTTTTACTTCTTCTCCTTCACATCTTCCTTTTCGTACAGTAATGAAAACATGAAAATTTCCCTCAAGTACAGCATAGAAAATGACAAGCTTATGAGTATAATGTAATTCATGTATATTTCAAAATGGAAATGAAAATGCAATAAAACTCAAGTGGAAAAACAGATTCAGCCTACACAACAATTGTTAAGATGCTATCAATGTTTATAATAATAATAATACTACTTGAGAATACTTTTAAATCTTTTAGAACAAATACTAAATTCAATATATATATGTATAGTATAATCAATCAAGCTAACCAATTCACAGGGCTTACATTTACATTTCACAAATAAACATTTAATCCTCGACTCTTAGCCGCCTTCTTTGTGTTCTACCAAAAACAAAACGGAAAAAGGTGGTTAAAACCTAACCTCAAAAACACACTTCTAAGCCAAACTCAGTAGCCAAAAATGTATCAATGCAACAAAACTAAATAACAAAATAATCAAATAAAACATACTCGTAAACTGGTATACACTCATGTATAAGCTTTGTACAATATTTGTATAACATTTTGTTCATATTGTTTATCCTTGTGTTCTTTGGGTTTCTTGTCGGTTCGATGGTTTCAAGAGTTGCCCACAAAGACAGGGGGAAAGCTGGAAAAAACAATGGTACAACGTTTTATGTATTTCATTGTTGTTTTCCATTTCTTTCCTTTCGTTTTCGCTATGCTCTGTATTTATATGTATCTGTATCTATATTGCAAAAGGGCATATACATGCTATAAGGTCAAAAGGATAACTACAGAAATGAATATGCCTACAGTTTCCTTGATCTATATCATATTTACAGGGTATATTCAAGTCGAGCCAAGTGCTGGGGTTTCTGTTTCCATTCCATTCAAATATTGGTGTACATTTGTGTTCCTTGTTAATCCTATCAGAAAGGATTTCAATGTATAGAAAACTGCAATGCAGGACATAGATAGAGACTATTCGAATTGGTAAAAATAACTCAATGTAGTGGAAGTTTGCGAACGAGCTTAGATTTGCTTTTGGATTTGCACAAATATGTCTAAAAATATTTATTCGTTATTCGTATATAGCTAACGAGTGTTAAGCTCATTCGAACTCAATGAAGTATCACAATATATTATTAATTTATTTTATTCGCTAAATGAATAAATATTCACATTATTTCAGAATACTTTGATAGATGCTGCTAACTTTTACCTACAATGCTATAAATTACTACTACAATTGTCTTTAATGAAACAAATACTGCATAAAAATACTGTTATTATTTAAGTTAATGCTATTTTTAGTCCGCATAAGAAAATACCCTTAATGCACTTGTTATTGCGAATGTGAATTGTAATAATTAGCCTACATCATGCACATTGAATCTCAAAATACTAAGAGCAATTCGAGATGATTAAAGTGGAATTTTTAAAAAGGAAATAAACAAGAGTAATTGTGGTGGAAGGGAAACGGAAAGAGTGGGGGCAGGAGGTGTTTCGACGTATCAAAAGGCAATTGGCATGCAGAGTAATAGGGTAGCTCATAACCAAGGCCAATAATAGCTGTATATCGTGCTAATATCGTGGATCTCATTTACAACCTTCTCAATGAGCAACCTCCCAATGTATATAACCAGCTGAAGAAATGTGATGATTGTTCATTACATCAAACGCATTGAGCATTCGAGCATCGAATGAATTGAATGTGCCTCTAAATGTGTTGCAGTGGCATCTAGTTGCTACTTTTATTGTGGAGGCAATATTGTGGAATACCCAAGAATATTGCAGGAATAACGAAGAACGAATAACGAACAGCGAAGAACGAAAAACGAGTAAATTGCCACTTCGATCAGTTTCACAAATATTGTAGTAATTGAGAGGAAAATTCTTTTTCTTTTATACTCTAGACTTCTTTCTAACATGGGTATACACACCTTTCAGTCGCTTATGTAACAATATATATTTATATTTAAATATTTATATTCTTCTTAAGGATCCTGAGCAGATCTATCTATGTACGAATGTTTACCCAACTCTTAGTAAATAAATTCATAGCAATATATTTTATATACGTTTTGTTATTCATTAAACTAAGATTGTTCTTTTATTTTTATTTTTACAAAATCAACCCATTCTGTCTTAATGCGAATTCTCAATTATTCATATTACATATATATTTAGTATATATTGTAATACTTAAATGTTTCACCTTGGCACGTGTTTAGTATGCATGTAATATGCACATATTAATATCATACTTTGGTTGTTGCTTTAAATACCTAAACGAACTATATGATATTTAGCTTCCGCTGTTAAAGGTGATTGTTCACATTTAGTACTTGATTATTCAAACTAAAGGTAATACAGAAATGTCTGTATTACGCCAAAATTAACACCTCTTCAATGCACTTCTAGATATTAGTAAGCAAATCCTGGTAGACTGATGAATCCTTAACCATATGTTAGTTATTTTAATCATCGCTTCATGCTATCAGCTATAAACGCCATCTATTGCATATTGTCAGCAATAAAACGTACCTAAATACATCTTCTATCAAAGGCTTCAGCTTTCAAAGATGAAAAAGTGTGGAAAGGGAGGCAAAACAAAATGGATGAAAGAGCTATTGTCACATATAAAGTTTATATAGTTTATCTGCTATTTAACTTTTCGAATTTTCAGAGCAGTAGACAGCGCATAGCAATATTTTTATAACTATTGCTGCTACGGAATATTATTTACGAACTTTGATATAAACTGACTGTTAAGCTTAAACACAAATTGATTGAAACATATGAAAAGCTGATGTTTCATTTAAGAAATTTAAAGAAGATGTACTCAAAGTATATGAAATATCCTTCAGTTATATTAATAGACTTGAAATTGTGTTTAAGTCTCATTAGATTCTATATATAGTGTACTAAATATATCAATGGCATGAGCCAAGTATATCTTGGTTCGGGGTAACATGCAGTCGAGCACACTCGACTGAAACACTCTTACTTGTTAAGGCTATTTACAATTGATTGTTCTTCAGATGGTTCCCATAGCTTCAACTTGAAAATCTATTTACAGTTCGTGGCGTTCCTTGCGGTTCGCCATGCGGAAAAGAATTCTTCCTGTTCCAAGGTTACCCTAGCGCTGGTTCTCTCACTCTCTTTCGATTAACGACCATGAAAAGGTGTGGGTGAATGATAACTGTGGCAACTGTGTTGACCAATAATGGGTGTGCCATTATAATAAATACTTTGGGGTCATTACACAAATGTCTACTAGGGCTATGTAATTTTGCAGCAAAGTGCGGAAATAACCACAAAATTGTTGCCTATTATAAAAGAATTTGCATTAACTAAACTTCATATAAACTTTGTAAATTTATAAAATATTTCCATGCGGTCAATTTACAATCATTTTGTTATCATTTTTATAAATTGGAAATATATATAAATATATATATCTAATACTGCAAGATATGAACTATTGTGCTGTAAGTTGCTTCCTTCTCTGCCAATTAAGTAGTGTTCGTCTTAATACTGGCTACAACGAGGCCCTTTAATTACAGTGTTATGGCTTGGCTAAAGAGTCGCTGGCTAAGTTAATAGCCATTAAGTGAGTTGACTGAAATAACTCATTAATGAGAGTGCCTATAATAAAGTTGAGAAAGGGTTATTAATGTCTCCATTTCTAGTTTCTCTGAAATTACATAGTCAGCCTAGAGATAACCAACATATTAGATAGATATATATATATTTAACGATATAATTACTATTATAACTAGACTGAATTCAATTCCATTAAATGATGTGTTGTCATAGTCTGTTGTATTTTGCAATTTTATACTTTAATCATAAGTATCTCAAATGTGGCATGACCTTTGTTTTGAGTCTACTCATACTTAAAATGACCTTTCAACCTGACAACAACTAATCAGGTGCATGTAGCTGACAATTACAACACGCCTATTAATAGAAGCAATTTGCGTGTGTTTAAAAAGCATTTAAGCCTCATCTCATCTCTGGGGCAGAGTAATTGCAACGCTTGATTATTAAATGAAGACATTATGGCAACGCCTAGAGAGATACAGACATACAGAGAGACAGAGAGAGAGAGCATTATAACTGCGGATCTATTTGTGGTATAGACATTGTTAAGACCATATGCCTCTGTCTTTGGCATGTGGCTTGTGCCTGTACCTTGTGTATAGTGTGTGTAGAGTGTTGTGCCTCAATATGGCCATAAAGCCAAGTAGGAAGAAACGCCAAGTCGGTTGCTCATTTCATGGGCATTTAACTAATCTGTCATCTAATCCGCGTGTGCATCAGACTGTAGTCAAGGAGAGTGGCCAACAGAGTCTACAGTCTGCAGTCTACAGCTCCACTGAGTTCTTTTATGCTGCTCTTGCCTTCACCTTGGAAACCTGCAACATAAGATAGTTGCCGCCCAGCTGCCTAGCAGCCTAGTGTTGTACTGTGTTGCATAGTGTGTATGTACGTTTAGTAATTACATAAAAGTTAGAACAATAAACAATTAACTTGTTGCAATAAAGTTTAGAGAGAAAAGTCAGGCTTTTACCAGGAAATGTGATAGTGAAATTTACTAAATTGAAATTTGGTAAGAGAAAACATTTTAATGTTTCGTCACGTTGCCATGGAATTCAATGATAAACCGCAGAACTCAGAGACTTCTCAGACTTCGTTGATTTTATGTGGCATGGCAGCCGTTTCTATTGCATTGCTGTCCATCTCTCTCTTGCGCTCTCTCTCTCTCTCTCTCTCTCTATCTGTCTCTTATTGTCAGTCTAAAAGTTGTGTCTTTCCCACTACTTTCGTTTCACAGGCCACTGCACCAAAGCACACACACATACACACACAAAACACCATTACAATTCCCTTTACCATTCATCACTTGGCAGCCATTGTGTTTCTCCTAACAAAATATGTGGCTAAAAGTTGCAAGCTACTTTACTGCCGTTTGCTGCGAGTGTGATAAGACCTCAAATTGTGGCAGCACTTCAACTTACAGACCAATCATTTATTAAGGCGATTCTTTTGTTGTACTTCTGCTTCAATGTGATAAAACACACAACACAAAAGTCATTACTAGTAGAACCAGCAGCAGCAGCAGCAGCAGCAGCAGCAGCAGCAAAAAAGAGGAGGAATGCTTTTGGCATAGATTGTACACAAAGTAGGGAATAGTTTCTGATAAGGCAAAAAACGATTGATAGAAAGCATTCTTAAGCATAGAATGATTAAGCTAGAATCTTAGCAAGAAAGAAAATTGAAAGAAACAAAAAAAAAACACATTTTAAATGATTTTTAAAAAGTTAAGTTTGAACAAAGAAAAAGGCAGCAAAAATTCAAAAGAAACAAAACCGAATGATTCTGCATAAATATAATGAAGCTTTTAAACAGAAATATATATATATATATATATATAATATTTGACCCTTTAATATCTTTAATATCTTTATACAAAGATTTGTATTAAGTGTGACTAATAGCACAACGCATGTTAAGTTTTAATAAACAATAAATGTTAATTAATTATGGCAAAGTCAACTTTTAGGTTAAAGAATCATTTGAGGTTTTTTTTATGACGCACATAACGATTCATCAATATTGTGTTCTCTTCTTCTTCATATTTATATATATATAAATGATCTTCAAGACTTTTTAATTAACTTTTATGCTATGGGTAGGCTGAACAGCATAAATTAAGGCCCAGAGGTAAATAGAGGTTACAACAGGCCCCGAGTTGAGCTCATCCAACGATACTTGTTGCCTTTAGGGGAAGCAGCAACCACAATGGGATGCAACTACTGCAGCAAAATTGAAGCTGTGTCTATTTGACTTTTTGACTCGTTTTGATCATAAATATTATTTATAACTTCAGTTAAGTGTTTAAACAATTGCATCATGCGGCAAATCAATTGACTAATTTGCATATTTCAAAGCAAAGAAAAAAAAATACAACAAATTAACATAAAAAGTTCTCAATGAACAAATAGACAAAAAGATAAATAAATAAATTAACATTTATCTGCTTATCAGCAGCGGCAGAGTAACATTGAGTTGTCTTCCTCATTAAATGTGATTACCCCATCCCCTGCAAAGACCTTCATGGCACACTAAGCAAATAAGCCAAACATCTGCCTTAAATCAAATAGGTAATCACTCAGCTCATAAATCATGCAACATAAGCACAAATCGGCGGTAAATAGGAAACCAGTAAAATAAAGACAACATACAGATTTACGGTTAATTGTTAAGCGAAGTTTATACCGCAACTCATATACCCTTGAAGGTCAAAGTTAATAAACATCCATACACAAAAAAAAACCTGTCATTAAACAAATCATTTGTATTTTTTATGATATAATAATAGTATATATAGTATAGTCTAATCAGAAAAGCTGAAAAATCGAATAAGAATTTCGGAGTATTGCATGAAAAGTCTGCTGGATATCTGTTAATTTCTATATATATCTAAGAAGTCGCTCTGCTTGCTTATTATAAAGGGGCAAACAAGAGTCAACACTGGCCAACAAGTGGCCAAGTTGATCAGTCAGTCAGTCAGTCACTTGTTCAGTTAGTCAGTTAGTCATTATTTTCAATAAACGCACACGCAAAAGGCAAAAATAAATATGGCAAATTGAAGTGGGTAACTTTAGTAGCCGCCGGCGCAGACGTCGACACTGAAAAACAAAAGCAGAAACCAAAGCAGCAGCAGCAGCAGCAGCAGCAGCAACGCAATGCGCATGCGCAACACGCAATGTCAGACAGAGAAAGAGAACGAGATATATATTTGTGAGAGAGAGAGAGAAAGAGAGAGCGCTACAAATTGTGGCCCCGGTCAGAGCCATAGCAACAACTAGAGGCAAAACCAAAGCCAAGGTTGTTGTAATAAATGTTGCTATTGCTGTTGTTATTGTTGTTGTTGCTGCTGCTGCTGCTGCTGTGGTTGGTTGTTGTCGCTTCAAGTACAACAACGTACGATTGCGCCTTGTAGTGTGTACGTTGTAGAAGTACGAGCCAAGTTATGTTAGCGCCATAAATAGTTGGACCTAAGTTAATGTGGTCATAGAACGTGGAACAAGCTGATGTGTAATTGCACGTTGTAAAATTCCTTGGGTGGGACCAATCAGAAAAATTACAGGGAACTTAATTGAATGCCACAAAATGTTGTACAACTAAACAAACAAATATTCCACACGAAACTCATATAAAAGGTAATAACCATAAGTAATGTATATAAACGGAAAATGATCATAGAAGGAACTTTTGTTTTGCATGAAACTCTAAGCCAACTTTCAGCAGTTGTACCATAAAGCGAACTAGAAAACGTTAACATAATGCTCTTAATATAATAATAATAAAGTTTAAATTTAATGGTTTAAATTATGCATCTAATCTATGATAATATGAAGACTGGAGTAGAGTATCTGCTGTACGACTTGTATTAAAAGTATGTTGAATTAGTCACAAAAACAGAGAAGAAAAAAAAATAAATAAATAACATTAAGTGCTGAACATGTCCATTGCAACAAATATTTATGATCAGCTCGAAAAGCTATTAAAAGGGGGAAGATCTCTTTCTCCGACGCGGAACACCTGCATAGCAGCTGACATTAAATGCCAAAAGCATTTCCTAGAATTATTTAAGTAGAGAAAACTCAACTCAACTGAACTCAACTTAAGTTGAACTTAATTCAACTTAATGCAGTTTTACAATTTTCACATTATTTTCACATATCAGCTCAGTTTGATTTATTGACCAGACCAAAATGCAAAGAACTTGCCATCAGCATATAATATACATACAAACATGAATCCAAATGGAGCACTCCATGGACAGATTCAGATTAAGATTCAGAGTCATGTTAAGCACACATGGCGGCACTCAAAGATGATGATGAGTATCCATGCAATGTGATCATGTGGCCAACATGTGAGTCTGCTACGTATATGCAGCCGCTGTTTAAGTATACCGAAATGGGCCTAAACTGACACCAGATATAAACTTTAATGAGATAGAAACGAACACAGAAATTGTCACATTTCACTGAAGTAGCGCAGCTCTAGACCAGATTTAGGCCTCTATTCTGACTTCTGCCTCCTAGACAAAAGATAAAGCGAAAAAAAAGGTAATATGATATCCTATGTGATGCTCTGTAACTAGTTAGACTCGGCTGATAAGTTTGACTAAAAGACAAGTCAAAGTTCAAGTAACTTTCAATCGAACTGTATTCAACTTAACCTCACAAATTTATTGGTATTTAAATGCCACAAAATGCAGTTATTGACGCAAAGCAACATAAGTTTGGATGAGTTGAAAGTATATATATAAAAAGGCCTAACTAAAGCTTATACCTAATTTTAGCATTATTGGTAATAAACAACAGTTAGCCAACTAATTGATTGGCTAAACATTTAGGGACCCATTGATAAAGTGAAAGAAAGTACTTTAAACAAAACAATATATCGTTTCTCATGATTCTACATGATACTTTATACAGTATATACATAATATTCTTAGTATAATTACTGTTATATTAAGTCTTATATACCTTAGAAGAGAAATGTATAACACAGAGTATCTTACGGCAGACATACGGAGTCGACGACAGGCAGTCAAGTGTGACAACAGCAAAGAGACAGTTTGGGTCACACAGCTACACTATGGTACACGGCATGGTAAGTGTATGTAATAAATGTAAGAGTAGAAGTTATTGACAGAACGGAATGGGAAACTAACTCCTAAAAGATATAAAGAAAGATCGTTTAGATAGGCGTTTGCTGCGACACGCAAAAGGCCACTTGGGCCAAATATGTAGGATACTCTCACTGATAATCAAACCATATGGCATATAGTAGATGCCACAATAGATTATCACATATATAAATATATATATATATATATATGCCTGTGTAAATATACATAGATATAGCTACATTACGCATATCTGATGAAATTCTTGCACGTGACAGGAGTGCAGCAGTGCTATCGATTACAGATTACTGATTACAGATAGATAGCCTGAAAGTACTCGTTGCTGGTCAGATGGCAAAAAAAGTATCGGATATTTATAAAATGCACACCCTAAATGGATACTCATTGAGTATGGCCATGTCCACACATCCTTACGCCCTGTCATGACAGCAAATATGTATTTATAAATAGCCAGGTACTCATTGGAGTATGAGGAAGACTTGCACAATGAATGTCCATTGGCAACGGGGGTCACTCTTGTCCATTGGCAGGCTGTCATTAATGGCGCCGCAACGTTGGCCCACAATAGAGATTCTTAGTATCTCTTTCTCTCTCTCTCTCTCTCTCTCTCTCTGTGTTTTAATGGTATGTAAGTGTACAGCTAAACGAAACCCGTTTTCTTTTTCGGTAGATTCTTCTACTTGCTACTCGTTTCTTTATGCTTCATTCCTGAACAGCCTCCAGATGCCAGACTCCTCCAGTAGCACCAGCAACACATGCCTATCGAGGCGATGGCACAACATTTTTTAAACAGCAGCTGCGAATGGATTGTACCACCACAAGGCAATTTTAAGTATGGAAGCTAAAATTTCAGTGCAATTAACAAGAAGAAAGAAGGAAACGTAGGCCAAGATCAACATGAAGATTATATAGAATAAAAGTGTTGGCCATTTGAGGGTTCCCACCCGAGTGGTTATCTTTGACGTTGTGTTCATTTTATTTTTGGGTTCTCTTTTAGGTGTAAGAATATGTTAGGATTTAAGCAAAGATGTTAATCGCCTTTGCCTATGATTTGAGGCCTAAATTTAACAAGTTATTTCTTATCAATTCTACAGAAATCTAACAAAACTGTTGCTAAAATTATTCTGCTTAACGATTTTAATTTACTTAAAATTGTTTTCAATGTATTTGTGTTGGTTCATTGTGGTAATGCTCTGGTGATTTTATGCATGCTCAAGACCTAAAAGCCTGGCACTTGTTTCCGTTTTGTTGTTGGTATTTTATTATAAACAATAAGAAATTCCATTTCATTTTGATATTACCAAACTATTTTTAGCCACATTTCTTGGCTCACTTTTCATACGAAATGTGTGCTACAGTGAGATTTAAGAGCAAATAACTGCACGTCATTCGCATCATGAAAATCATTCAGTGTGGGAGGTGAAAGCGGGGAGAATCAACTATACACCATTCTACAAACAACAGCTACTTATACTATGTGCTCATACTATGTGCACATTTACGAAACAAAACACAAAGCGTACATACAAAGAAGACAGACAAAAACACAAAAACACACAGACAGACAGACAGACAGACAGACAGACAGACAGACTGAAAGGCAGATAGAAATGCTCCCATGATAAGAAGGCATGCGGCAAAATTTATAGCAAAATTCAATTTGCTAAACAAAATATGTTGATATATGTTCAGATAAAAATTTAAGCATTTCTACTATGAATATATATATACTATATACTATATATATAAATATAGTAAAATCAAATTAATTAACGACAATAAACAACAAAAGTGGGGCAAAAATTTTGCTCTTCATTTCTAACAAAATGTTTTCATTTGCCTTTTTGGTATCTGATATGTTCATTTGGAGCCAAGTTTTAAATAAATTAAACAATTTAAACTCTTAGTTATGGTTTTAGCTAAGTTTTAAATTTTAAATGCATTATATATTTTTGGCAATTTGCTGTTTGTTTTTTGTTTTTCAATTTCAATTAGAAACTTACATTTGCATTTGGCAAATTTTGCCCAAATTTGCCGGAATCGTTTGACCAAAAACTCAACAAATACCACAAAATTTACTTAATGCAAATATTTGTTATATAACTTAATATTGTTGTTGTGTTTGTTGTTGTGTTTAGTGAGCATAAAAGCAAATAAAATTATACTAAAATCATTGCTGTCAATTTGTTGCAGCTAAATGCAAAACTTAATGCGACCTTTACAAGTTTGCAGCACAATAAAAGAAAATATTTATTTTATTATTTTTTATTTTGGCTTTCCTTCAATTTTTCGTTGTGCAAACAAAGTGTCGAACAATGTGGCAACTGTGGGTAATGTACATTATTGTAGAGCTCTAGTGGCATCCCAGGTGCCAAGCTGACCAGCAAATCAACTCATTTTTCAAGTTGGATTCTTCGGTTATATACGGTTAATTGCTTTTGGCCGTCTTTTGCTTGTTGGTAGTTGCCACTTGGCAGTTGCCAGTTGCCAGTTGCCAGTTGCCAGTTGCTAACTCCAATTTACTTGTTCGTTTTGTAAGTGTATGTGTGTTAGTTACTTTGTTGGCTTCCTTGAGTACGCTGTGTGAACTTTTGATCTTTCAAGGTTATGATGGCCAGCACCTTGTCTCTTTTATGCCATTATTAATACTTCTTTTTTTTGTGTTTTATTTTTACGTTAATAACAAGTCAGATAATAATCTAAAAAAGAATCTCATATGGGTAACATGGTAAACAGGCAGAAAAAGAAGATAAAGAAAAATATATAATATATAATTACCACGCACGTTGGTAATTATACTCCCTCTCTCTCTGTCTCTCTCTATCTCTATCTCTCTGTTTGGCTTAATGATTACTTTGGCTACTTTCAATGAACATACATTATGCAAAAATGTGGGCGTATACCATTGTCACGCCTACAGGCAGCCTGTAGCTCTTAATTTCACCCATACGTATACTTAATATACTTTAAGAATGAAACACTGAAGAAGAAGAAAATAACATTGAATCGAAGTTAAAGCCACAGCAAAGTTAGACAATAAATTTGCATATTGTCTGGACAATAGCAAAATAGAGAAGAGAAATCTCGAACGTCTGAAGAAAAGGTGTCAAGAAGTTTATTGACAGGCCTCAACTCGACTAGTAAACAGAACATAAACTGTACAAAGTATAAGAATAAAAAAATGAAAATAAATAAAGTGTACGATATAACAGACTAATCCGCATACACATTCAGACAGTCAGACAGTCAGAGACTGTAGTCTGGTCCAGGAGCGATGGCAAGTAAAATAAGAGAAACAAGTGAGAATGCTGTAATCGGGTGTACCTTGCTACAACAATCTTTTTGCGTCGAAATTTGATTATTGTAGGTCTAAAAAGTGTTATACAGAAGGACGATTATTGTAGCACAAAGAGAGGGCAAAATCAACTCAGGATGTGATGCTGTACAAGAATAAATATATATACTTTATAGAGGAGTCCCTTGTTACCGTCTTTTACATAATTTTCGCACTAATCCATTAGTCCCATTTCTGCTTTTTTCAAAAAGCAAAGGGACTAAAAACAACAAACTGAAAACGTGACAGGCAGCAAACGTTGCTTGTCCTAATAGCAATAAGCAGCAGCAGCAACAGCAGCAACAGCAGTGAACACACACAGACACAGAAACACACACATAGTAATAACAAATGCATGATGACAAAAGCGTAAAATATTTTTACATTGACAAATGAGCAACGTGAAAGTTTTACACAACATTAATACAGCCATGCCAATGGACAGAGGTACAGGGCACCGACTCCTACTCCAAATTAAACTCCATCACTAAATCAGATTCCAATTCCAATGCAGATTTCATCTCTGACACTGGCCTATCGGCAGAGAGATAGAGAGAGAGAGGGTTAAACAATCAGCTGCATAATCGAAACTGAAGTAATTAGCACTTATTGAGATCAAAGTCAAGTGAATTGCGTTCAATAACAACAATGAGAACTAGTTTAGCTTATGCGGTGGGCAGCAAGAGGTTGACATGCTTTTAGCAGTCACTGTCATTGGCAAGCAGTAAATAGAGCAAAGCAAATAAGTAATAGCAAATAGCACTCATAAAGCAGAGACTCAGCTTACATAGAGCATAATTAACATGCATATAGCGCAGTTAAAGCGTAATATGTAAAGGGAGAGAAACACACACACAGATAATAAGAGCTATATTGGAAATGAGATAGAGAGAGGGAGACAGATAGATAGAGAGCCAGATAAAGGAGAAGTGGAAACTTACAAAGTAGTTTACTTTAACAAAACTGCAATTGGTTTTGCATTTCAAAGCACTTCAGCTGAGCCATCTCTCTCCCTCTCCCTCTCCCTCTTTTTTCTTCTCTTTCACTAACTAGAATACACTGCACACACCTGGGGTATATGTGGTCGGTTATACAAGTAGCAAGTTATTTTACTAGAGTAGTTAATACACTACTAATCAATGTATTAATCCGGATTAATAATAATCGAATTACTTTTAGCTTTTAAACTATTTAATACATATATTAAATATTTGATATATCATTGAAGCACATTTAGAGGTCGTCTAACTCGTTGCATTTGGTGTTCGCTTTTTGTATCTTCCACATGGCTACTGTAGAGCAACTCATTTGCAATTGACACCAAGTTGCAGTCAGCTTGAGTTGCAGTTGCATTTGCAGTAGTTGCTAGTTGCCAATTGCCTGTTGCAAGCTGCCAGTTGACAGTGAGGGGAGTGGGAGTTGAAGTTGGGGAATGGCTGATACGCTGGCAATAACCATCATAGTCAGATCTGCAGTCCAATATGTTGACGGTGACCAAAACGTGTACCACAAAATGTCACTCTCATTTAAACAACATGCAGCGTGTGGCAAGTGGCAAGTTGCAAGTAGCAAGTAGCTAGTTACCAGTGGAAAGTGACAAGTGGCAACTGGTAACTGGCAAGCGGCAACTGGCAAGTGGCAAGAGGCAAAACAAATCAGCAAGTGGTCGGTCAGTTGCATGTGGAACTCATTTGCGGACGAATGTCAACGGCACGTTAATTAAGGTTAATCAAAATTATAATACAAGCAGAGCTAGAAAAATATGACTGACTATGATATACCCTAGAAATATGTATGATTAGATAAACAAAGCTATTGTCTACCATGTGTGACACATGCTTATCCTAGCCGGTCAGCCCCATTTGTCCCACACTAATGAGTATAGAATATTAAAAATGAATGCTCATAAACTGCAAGCTATGCGACGCCCGCGAGACATTGATTAACGAGGACATCAACCAAAAGCAGCAACGAGCCAAAGCAGCAGGCGAGATTTGGGCAAACAACTAACATTATGAACACATGTGTGAATACAAACTAATTGTGTATCCAAATACTCTGTGTACATATATATATATATATGTGTGATGTATTTGTTAGTTATGAATAGCTTGACTTTGCCTTCTGTGGTGTTGTTTTATTTGCATAGTGGAAAGGCAGCTTCGGTTCACCACATGCTGCCTGTCAATCGTCTGTCGGCGCCTTGGCACAACTATAGGTACTCCTCATCCTGCCGTTAATCCACTTTAGCTGCTGGTTACCCTGCCACGGTTGCTTCATAAATAAGAGCTGCTCACATTGTCAGCACTAAATGAGTCATTTACCTTTAGGATATGGGCACAATGAGCGTTGGTTGTGCGGGTTTTCCTTTGAAGTTTGTTGAGAAAATCAAATAGCGCGTTGCCTAATTAGTGCTCAAACAGTAGACGAAGGACTCACTCTACTAACTATTATGCTTGTAAGACGTATTTAAGGCAATTAAGTACTTGGGTGTTAAGCTGGTAGCTGGATTGGTAGCTATGCAAAATCAAAATCAAAATAAGCGCTTAAATGGATAATACACTTACCTGCTTTGGTTTGCAAATTGCTGTAAAGGAGATAGAAAATAATCACAAATTAATTACAATTGTTGGAAAACTTTAAGTGATTCTGCAAAGGTTAACATTTTAAACATGTTCACAACAAAAAGTTACAGCTATTTGTATTGCAACACGAAACATTCAAATGGCTTTTCATTTGTTTTCATTAGCTGCCTGTCACAATGTGACAGGTGGTTTATCTTTCGGTTAAACTTTGTACAGCAACATAAAACAGCGAAACTTATGAAAAAGGTGTTGCCACAACATTAACAAAGGTTGACGAAAAAATTTAAAATAAAAACTAAACTTCAAATTAAATATAATTAGCAAACATTACATTTGACAGCAACATGATGAATACATCTTCAAAACATACAACATTATGTTGCATTCAGTTTAATTTACACCAAAGTTTCCATCAATTACAAAGCGAACAGATAGAAGTTTTAGGTAGATGTCTTCACTAAAAGCCTTAGGTAAAACCCTCAGCTAGAAGTCATAAGTAGTGGAAGATGTTGAACATTGTTACTCGTTATGGATCAATGAGTAACGGCAAGCTGTGTACACAATCTGTTCAATATTTGTTTATAGAATAGATAACTCTTTAGAGTATGTCTAACATATAAATAAAATAACAAAGTGTATTCCCCTTTTAGTTATATAAAACCAACATTGGATCCTTTTTAGTAAAATGTGTAAAAGTTTTAGTAGCATTTTCACTATTCAAAAATTAATGCGCTAAAAGAAACTTAAAGTTTAACAAGTAAGAAGTCTGTAGTCGAGTGTACCCGACTACGAGAGCCCCTTTGCCTACATATACAGCCATACACACACATACTCATACATACACACAGTTCTGCACGTACTTTGCCATTGCGCGCGCCTTTTAGCCCCCCACGCTCTATAGCGCGGTACTTATTGTTGTATAACTTCCGTGTTTTTCGTTCAATTTTAACGAAACTCACAACGTAGATGAAGAATGGTCTACTTAATATGTGTGCGAAAAAGAAGATTTGATCGGTTAAAAATTGTACCTTATAATCGTTTTTTTCGATTTGCGGGGGTAAGGGGAGGAAATTGAAAAATCAAAAACAAACTTGTATAGCGTACAAACATAACAAATCTAATTTCCAAATTTCGTTGCTCTAGCTCTTATTTTGCGCGCACTACTATACCCCCCCGGGGCCCATAACGCCACTTTTGATGATGTATAACTTCCGAGATTTTTGATCAATCTTACCCAGATTCACAACATCGATCAAGAATGGTCTAATTATGATGTGTACAAAAAATATATTTGATCGGTTGAAAATTATGCTTAATAATCGTTTTTTTCGATTTGCGGGGGTCAGGGGAGGAAATTGAAAAATCAAAAACAAACTCGTATAACCTACGAACATAACGAATCTAGATTTCAAGTTTGGTTGCTCTAGCTCTTATAGTCTCTGAGAAACAGGCGTTCATACTGACGGACAGACGGACAGACAGACAGACGGACAGACAGACAGACGGACAGGGCTAGATGAACTCGTCTTGTCGTCCTGATTCAGAATATATATACTTTATGGGGTCTCCGATGATTATTTCTATGTGTTACATACTTTTGGATTTTGCATATTTCCAATAGCTCCGCTTTGCTCTTTTTTTACAAAAAGGCAAAGGGGCTAAAAAGTGACATTTAGGGCAATGACAATATGAATTAAGAATCAAATCAAATTTCTTGTAATTCCCAATTGGTTATACCCAAGCACAGTATAATTGACTATTGTTTTCCTCTATATGTTAAGGTTACTTTGGTTTACCTTTATAAGTTTCCTTTAATATTATAAACTGCATAATTTTTAATTATATAAACTTTATATATTTTTGTACGAATTCCAATTTTAAAATTGGGCTCGTACTATATGTGTCTATTTCTATTTTGACTGTTTTGGCTGCAGTAGCTCGAATAAACCTTTCATATTTTATAATGAAACTTAAACGACATAGTTCTTACTACAGTATCACAGAATAGGGATACTGATTAAAATGTAATTATTTGGAACTAATATCTCCAAAAGGAATACAGCCTGATGCGTATTCTCCAAGCTATTTATTTATTGTCTACTATTAGCAGTCGACCAAAAATTGAAATACAAATTAAATTACAAAATAATTTAAAATTAAAGTTAAAACTAAATGAAAATTTAAATTTAAAATTTTAATTTATAATTTATAATTTATACTGGGAGTATTGAAAATTAAATGGAAAGTGATCCAACATTTGTTGCAAGAATTGGGAAAACCCAATTAGATCAACAGTATTAGTAAAAGTGTTAGGAATTGTTGGTTAAAAAGTTAAGAATATGATTTTTGTTAATTTCTAATTAATTAATTCTGCGCTGATGACACTGTAAAGTTTATTATAGTCAGCGCAGAGTACTCTGAAAGGTTCGGCAGTGAGTAATTTATATATGTATTACACATGTTAAGGGATAATGGGTAATAGTTACGCGAAAATCTAAAGGGAACACGAATGTTAATATTACTTAGTAAAATACTGGAATCTACAAGACCTAAAAGTAATTTGTGAAGGAACATAACTCCAAGCATAGTACGGCGATTAGTAAGGGATGGAAGATTAATTAGTAATAGTCTACTTGCGTACGAAGGAAGATCCGTACCAGGAGCCCAGTTAAAAGCCTGGAGATCAAAAAAAAAAGAAACCTTTTCTATACGATGCCAGGACTTGCGTTTAGTAGTCCACCAACAACCGTTTCAAATCCTTTACAAATCACAATTATTAATAAAAAAAATAAATAAAAACAAGTAAGAAGTCTGTAGTCGAGTGTACCCGACTACGAGAGCCCCTTTGCCTACATATACAGCCATACACACACATACTCATACATACACACAGTTCTGCACGTACTTAGCCATTGCGCGCACTCTTTCAACCCCCCACGCTCTATATCGCGGTACATATTGTTGTATAACTTTCGTGTTTATTGTTCAATTCTAACGAAATTCACAACGTAGATGGAGAATGGTCTACTTAATATGTGTGCGAAAAAGAAATTTGATCGGTTAAAAATTGTATCTGAAAATCGATTTTTTCAAATTGCGGGGGTCAGGGGAGGAAATTGAAAAATCTAAAACAAACTCGTATAGCGTACAAACATAACAAATCTACGTTCCAAATTTCGTTGCTCTAGCTCTTATTTTGCGCGCACTACTATACCCCCCCGGGGCCCAAAACGCCACTTTTGCTGATCTATAACTTCCGAGATTTTTGATCAATCTTCACCAGATTTACAACATCGATCAAGATGTCTAAATATGATGTGTGCCAAATATAAATTTGCTCGGTAGAAAATTGTGCTTAATAATCGTTTTTTTCGATTTACGGGGGTCAGGGGAGGAAATTGAAAAATCAAAAACAAACTTGTACAGCGTACGAACATAACGAATCTAGATTTCCAGTTTGGTTGCTCTAGCTCTTATAGTCTCTGAGAAACAGGCGTTCATACGGAAGGACGGACGGACGGACAGACAGACGGACAGGGCTAGATGAACTCGTCTTGTCGTCCTGATTCAGAATATATATACTTTATGGGGTCTCCGATGATTATTTCTATGTGTTACATACTTTTGGATTTTGCATATTTCCAATAGCTCCGCTTTGCTCTTTTTTTACAAAAAAGGCAAAGGAGCTAAAAAGAGCCAAGCCAAGGCAAAATGCGCCGATGATAAGTAGAGTGCCGGCACTACACGACTCACACAGGACTTACACAAAACACACACACACACAGGACGAGCACGCCCACTACATGCAAACTAAGCAGGACAAAAGTGCAGCATGTGCAGAATGTGGCCTGAAGGAGCCCAAAGTCAGCAAATGGTTCTAAGAGCAACAAAGAACTTACACAGACGAGGCTTATGAAAACTTATTGAATTTAAGAGACGATACTTCAATGAATGAAATTATATAGAATAATATACACTTTAAGCTAAACAAACTAAGTTTATGGCAGTCTTATAAGAGAAGATTGAAATAAAAGTAAAAGTTAAGTAAAGTAGAGTATTTAACATCAAGAGCATAAATATGCTTTAGTAAGGTTATAGAATGATGTATAGTTATATATAAGTACATGTATAAAGTAACTGTATATGGTGAGTTGCAATTATTTTAGTCTTTTCATGTCTGGCAGCTTCCGTTTGGAAAAATAGCAAAGTTTCCGTGGCTGTCAATATAAATAAAGCGCATACTAAACACATCCGCACAGCATTTTTATTTCAGTCCAAGAAAAAAAACGAACGAAAAATATCCAAAATGCAGCAAATAAAAGAAACACAACAAGAAAGAGAATATTAAAAAGAGTAAAAATATTAAAAGTAAACACAACTTTGCATTATAGCAAACTAAGAAATACCCTGTAATACTCTTCAAAGAGTCTTAAACAGAATACCCCATAAACTCAGTATAAAAGTGGAAGTGGAACTATTATTGGTTTATGTGCATACAAACAGTGTATACCCTTTCATACCATATACACTGAGTATAGGGTAGAGAGTATAAGAACTATATATGGCAGTATGTGGGGGTTGCCAACCTGCGCAACGGAGGCGGCTCCTGACGACAGATGGGAGCGCATTTATTTTCTTTGCAGTCCTTGTTGTTGCTGCTTGATGCGGAAGTTTTTAAATTGTGCAGCAATTTCATTCATTCATGAAACATTTTCTTATACAAGTTGAACCCGCTGGGCGCCTGGTGACCGACTAGTTACAATCTTCATCTTCATCGTCCTTTCTGTGTCTGTGTTTCCATCTCCATCTCCATCTCCATCGCCATCGCCATCGTCATCTTCATCTATATTGTAGTATATGTCTGAGTCCTTAGCCGTTGGCGCAAAGTCCCCGATGAGAAGGTTTAGCTTAGCTTTCTGTTTTGCTTGGCTTCCACTTGACTTTTCAAGTGGCAGACTGTGCGGCATACAACGTTTGCGGGTGCAAACTTTAAGTATACAGCGAATGGCTGCTAAGGCAAACACAATCACAATATCTTGGGTACACGAAATATATATTATATATATATATATATATTGTTGGAACAGCTGTAAGTTGACGCTGCCATTGGTTAGGGTCTGTAGGGTCTGTAGGGTCTGGTGGGTCAAGAGCAATAACGCTGAATAATAAGATTTTGTTAAAGTGACAGCAGCCATAGAAGACGCTGCTCGATATTTATATGATGTGCTTATGTGTGCTATCTATGTAGCTGTGAGTGTGAGTGCGAGTGTTAGTGTATGAGTAAAGAGCAAATACCATTAACTATTATTGCAATTTGTTGATTTACCACGTTAATAATCAGCCCTAAACTATTCATATTGGGCATTGAAAGAAAAAGAAAATAAAGTTTAACTTATAAAAGTTATATTTATATGCAAACCAAAGTTTATTTACTATTATAATTAAAACATAATGTAAATAATTACTTATTTAATATATATTAAATACTTATATTAGTCCTTTGAGTGTCTGTTATACTTTTTATATAATCCTTACTCAAAGCTAACGAAAATTTTCATATGCAATTCACATAAAACGCAAGCATTTTTCCAAGAAGAAAAATGTCAACTCAAGATGAATGTCAAATGAGACGTCCAAAATTTTAAAAGGAAAATTAAAACAACTGCAACCACTCACACACACTCATGCACACACACGCACACGTACTTGCATGCCATTATGTGCGGGCTTATTAAATATTTAAAACTTTTGTCCTGCCAAAAACAAAAGACAAAAAGAAGAGACAAAAACATGCAGCCTAAAAAAAGACACAAAATACAAGCAAGAATTTTTCAAAATTTTAGAGTACACTTTTTCAGATACCCTGCTCCGTATACCCTATACCAAACATTTTAAATATATGCAGAACAAATCCCATCTTAACACTAACATTAAGGCTTTAATCTTCAAAAGAAAACTGAATCATATATTAATGATATTAAAATTATTATATATTATTTATAATATTATGTTTAATAAAAACTCCTTAAGGACTCTATTAACAAAAAATTACTTTTAATGCAAAAATATTCTGCACTAAGACATACTCCTTTTAAAGCTTTGCCTCGATTTTCAACACACACATATATGCTTTTTTTATACACTATACTTAAAACGTATAAAGCAGAGATATACACATATATATGAAATACATATAATGAGTAGAAGAGCAGTGGAAAACCAAAAAACTTTGCATTTGGCTAAAAATGGAATTGTTTTTTGTGTGCTTGATATTGGGAAGGAATAAAGCCTCAAGGACCTACAAAGTGTGGCGACACCGACAGTTGGCTGTGCTTATAAATGAGTCAGTGTCGTGGTGTCTCTCGACGTGTGGGTGTTTATGGTAACGTATGCAATTTAATTAGACTTAAACTAAATAAATGGCAACGGTATTTGTTACCTCAGCAGCAACAACGAAATGAAAGGGGTGTGAGTCCTTTGCGGTCACAGCATGTACAGTAAAAGCATTAAGGTCCTTTGACAGTAAACAAATGGGTATGCGGCGGCATGTTGTTAAAATTTTTGGCAAGGTCCTTTCCATCTAACTGAAGCACACGAAAAGCAAAAGAAAGTCTGCCTCATGAAAGTCTCTTTCCATGTGACTCTCTGCATGCTTTTTTCTCGCTTTCTGTACGTGTACTTGTAGTTCATTGTGTGTGTCTATGTCTGGTTTCGTTGAAAGTCTTTTACGTTATGTCATGTAACTTACTCAGTGCAAAAATTTGTCAACGCCCCAAAATGTATGCTACAGTTTTGTGCTACCAAAAAGGATAACACAGCCTTGTGTGCATGCTAGCCATCTATGTTTGTGGGTGTGATTGTGTGTGAATGTATGTGTAGTTACTATTAGTTTACAGGCTCAACTAGCCGGTGTCAAATAAAATGCATACAATTAACTGAATACTTGCGGGTAGTTAGTAGTCGGATTTGTCTGAGTTGTTCAGATTCAACCAATACTAATTACTAATACTAATAATTAAATAACGATGCTTTAAAGTATATAAAAACCTACTTATTACAATTAAACGTAACCATTCATTAAACCATTCCATAGTAGATTCAAACACTCCATACACAAAATTATTAAGGTTGGACTTTTGAGTAATTGCTGAGTGGAAATATTGACAAATAGATTGGAAAATCTGACAGTAATTGGTATTGCAGACGACACAATGAGCGATTACTGTTGACTGAGCCTAAAATTGAATATTTTATAAATGAATACAGTTCATTTTCATTTAAATGGTGGCAGTGAAGCGTAATAAAATAAATATTAATGCGGCACAGGTGGCTTCACAACGAAAGGGGAAAACAGCTTGTGACTGAAGAGGGTTTGGAGAAGGGAATGTGTATGTAACTGGGACTCCGACTCAGATTCGGAATCAGACTAAGACTGAGACTTAGATGGTGTCACATATTCGTATAATATTGTCTGTTTGTTTTGTACACAAAACACATACAACAGCGAAGTGCCAACAAGCTGCTGTATGAAGCAAGGCAATGTTTGAAGTAAATGATATTAAATGTTACTCATACGACGTGTACGCCCAACTTGTGAGAGCTTACGAAGTCATTTAACAGCATTTCCTGTTCCTTGCGATGCTTAAATTTTATCACTTGTTGTTCCGACTTGCCAAAACCTAATGAAATTGTGTGTACAGCACAAGCACAAGCAAAGGCACAGCGCAAGACTGAAATCAACATCAAAAGCAACAATAAAAGCAAAAACAAAAGCAAAAGTAAAAAACAAAAGCAAAAGCAGAAAATATGACAGCTGTGTAGGAGCAGCTAATGCGCCAATTAAGAGGAAAATAACATGTTTTCCTTTGCCTTAAGGATATTTAAGAAATGTATAAATTGATAAGGAAATTATGTAAATCGAATGTCGACTGTTAAATTAAAGCATTTAAATTAAATTAAAATTTGAAAATGCAAACAAATTTTTAGCCCAGACACAAATTAAATGTTTATATTATTATTATTCTATTTCAATTATTTCAAATATTGTGCTAATTGAAACAAATTTGTTTACCCAAGCTGCAAATTGTTTACCAAAATTATATTGTTTTCTAATTGGTCATTTCACATAAATATATATAACAAAATATATATATATAATGAAGAAATATTATATTTGTAGCCAAATTCAAAATAAATATATTTATATATAGATTGAATTAGTTAATAGGCAACTAAATAAAAGTGAAATATAAAATATGAAATAGTTTTCTTTTTTTGTATTGATTAAAAACATTATTTGATTTATAATTAACAATAAATGATTTTAATAACTAAACCAAATAGTTGCTTAAACGTTTTTTAAGTTGTATATTTATTTTTATTTATTGTTTAATAATAATTGGAGCAGTTCGCGGAGATTCAGCTCCAACTAACAATATTGGTTCACTTTTATTATCTACGTGGCTTTACGACCTGATTTTCATTGAAAGTATTGTATTTTCTAAAGCCTATTCCCACTTTGGTGCCCACTTATTTTGTGGAGTAAGAAATCCGTGACTAATCTATTTGGTTGAGAAGTATGGCAAGAGAGAATATTCGTAACCCAAATGCCTGAAGAGGCTCAAGAGTTTTGCCAGTTAATAATACTATATGCAAGTGTTGAGAAAGACATCCGCTAACCCAGAAACCTTCAAGAAATATAAAGGTGCTTTTCCAAATGGAATCCTCTTCTTTGCATTCATATGTTAGCTATCATGTCCAGCTTAGAGCTAGCATCATGCAAGATTGTTAAGTACGCTAAAATGAACAAATGTTATGTGAAGAAAGGTACTCCTATTCTATATAGCATGGACTGAAATTTTTTCACATCTTAAACTCCTGTTATGAGAGTTTTTAATTCTATTTAATAATTGAATCATTTAATTATACGATTCACAAAACGATCTTATCAATGTTAATTTCCTACTTCAAATATTCATTTGGTGTCCCCGACACACGTGCGAACTAAGTTGAAGTGCGGGTACTGGGTGTGAGTCCCAGCTATGGCTATTCTTTAAAAACATATGGTCAGTGCTTTACCACAAAATTTTTCAATGTTGCAAAATGAATAAATTGCACATATTTCTAAACAAAAAATTTCTTTGATTGAATTTTCATTTTGATTTAATATAATATTACAGAAAAATATGTGAAGCAAACATTTAATATAACTATAAGGTACATTGATTGAGGTCGTGTCTATTGTATAATGCTAAGCTTAAGCGTTAATATTCAATCTAAAAAGAAACATTTCTATGGTTTTAAGTTTATGACTACCTGTATAGGTCTACTATAGAGATAAGCGTTTACCGTTAAAAGAAGAAGTTTAAAGAGATGTGTTCCGATTTAATAAATAAATCTTCACTATAACAATTATTTCTAATAACAAATTAACTACAAATTATAATAGAAATATTTCATTAGGTGAATAAAATTAATTGTTAAATTTTAACTTAATTTTGTCACCATTATATCTGATTAATTGGTATAAAATAAATAAAATTGGCCTTAAATGAATATATATATTAGAGTTTGAAATAAATAAAATGAATTTTCATCTAAATGAATGAGTAGCTATCAATAAGGTCATTTGATATTTATGGCTTGTATATTCTATATTCGACTGTGAAAATTTTGTGTCATAATAATTGATGTGTTGTAATTAAACGACAATAAATATATAATTAGTTGTAAAGTCAACTAGCAAAATGTTGCACATAAATCCACAGTCTAAACTAAAATGTGACAAGGGGCTTACGTACTAGAGAATGGGCTACAACACGCACAGAGAGAGAGAGAGAGACAAAAGATAAATTGAAGGACATTCGTGAGTAAATGCTAGAACATATGTATAACGGAATGTGCTGTCACTTCTGTTGGCTTTTTGTCACTTTCACCTCACGTTTCTCTCATTTACGCAATAGCTCGACATTTATTTGTTTCTATTTCACAAATATTTAACATGAAATTACATGAATATTTCAGCTCCCCCAAAACTCAGTCAAAAACATGTGTGTTGTTGGGGCTGGACATAAATTAGTAGATAAATAAGAGTGTGTATGTACATATGATGCTTTACACAAAAGGTCACTCCCATAATAAATCTGTAGGCACAACCCAACACAACTCCACTGAACCCAACACAACACACACACACACAAACATACATATATGTATAAAGAATTCTAAAACAAATGAATATAACTCCTATACTCGTTTTTTGTTCCTCACAACATTTTTTATTACATGACAAACTGATGCCTATTACATCACTTTTAGGCATATGAAACTGCTTTAATTTGTGCTTATGGAAGCTACTTTTAATTCATGCAGATTCCAATTTTGATTTTTTACTGAACACACATAAAATTTACTTTATTTCCTATCTATGCATCAACTCCTTCTACGCTCTCCTCGCCATACGAAACTGAAAAAAGTTAAAGCTGCTTTGAACACCAGAGTTCGCAGGATTAAGAGCGAATGACTAAGTGAGATTCCAAGTAACTACTGGATAGAACAACCACAAAGAATATAAAAAGAAGCTTATCAACAATGAAAAAAAACTTATTTTAAACAACATCTAAAGCAATTTTAATTATCTCTACTATAAAATACACCCAAACAGACAGCCAATAAAAAATAGCCATCAACAAGAAACACGAATGATGCAACAATGTACAAAAGATTTAAATTGCTGTCCAAAGCAACTACAAGCAGCAATGTGCCCAAACTTCATCAAAAAAAACCCTTACTATGCAAAATTCAAACAGCTTCTAATGAACTGCAATTCGCTAAGAAAATATTTGTATCTTCCTTAATATCCTTTCCCTTTCTTAACGAATGTAATCTGAATAATATAAAAAACTTAATTAAACTAATTCTTATCTTTAATATAAGAAATTAGCACAAAAGAATTAGTTGCATTACCTAAAGAGTTATGTTATAATTATTAAATTAAATTTTCTCTCTATATTTGATATCAACTGAGAGTTTACTTCATTCGTGCTAAGATTTAAATATTCATAAATATCTGATAAGGAGCTTATCTTAGCTTTAATTAAAATATTACTTTATTTTCAAGAAGATAACAGTATATGACGGTGATTTAAAAGTAAGGAATAGAAGCTTCTATTTTTATCAGAATAAGTAATTATTTATGTTCCTTGCGTATTCGCATTAAAAGTGGATTATAGCAAGTATATTTTCACTTCGTGTCCTGTTTCATATCCTTTAAGCTGAAGCTTAATATTTATACTTTGCATACTAAAGCTTTAAGCTGTCACTCAGCTAAAATGATGCAAATACAGTAGAGAACTTTGGCCAATAGCTTTTCACGCAACGTTTGGCAAATATCATAGAGAAAATGATGTTTAAATGGAACACAATAAAAATGAGAATATAACAATTGAAAGGATAATGGATAATGGAAATGTGGCAATGGAAAATTTTGAGTAGCATGTTAAATTGAAAAGTTGAAAAGCGTTTGGAATTATTTAATGTAATATAAATGTGGACATTATCTCTATTTAAGACTCAATTTATAGCTACGATGTGGCTCTATCCCTAACCTTTAGCCTTAGCCCTAACGCGTTTCGGGACAGCTGCTAAAGTTGTTTTTAGTTTTAATGGTTATTGTTGCTCTGTTGTTTGGTTGTTTAGTTGTTTAGTTATTTAGTTGCTTGGTAAAACTTTTAGTATACATTTTGTTGCTGTTGTGTTTTGCATTCCTAAACATCTTTATATGGTTATAAGCAAAAGTTTGGCATGTCATAAAATACGAAGCTAATGTGACAGTTGCTCAATACTAAATGAAGCTGACAAAGCTATCTATATATATTATCTATATATATTCAGGTGTAATCATGTGTAAATCCTTCAAGTTTCTTTCCCTACAATTTCCTATACAAGTTATAAGCGCCATATTCTTCCTATCTCTCTTATTCGGGTGTTCAAAGGAAGCGCAGTTAGTAAGAGCTCTTAGTAAATATATAAGCATAGTTAACTTAATAACATTTTAAAATAATATCTACGATGCTTAAGATTATACCTCATCTAAATGTAACTAAAAGGAAATTTTATATGCAACGATAAAGCCAAAAATGGCTGCTCTTAAGATCAAGTTAAAAAGGATACTTGCAGCAACCAACTTTAACTGCAGCCTTTTTTTTTTTGATGCTCCAAATACGTATATATATATATATATATATATATATATATATATATATATATGTGTGTGTGTGTGTGTGTGTATGTATGTACATGTTTGGAGAAGAAGAGAGACAAAGAGCAATAAAGAAACACAACCTGCCAATAAAGCATAAAATATTTGGCATAAAATAACGCGCATACGCCGGTTCAGCCAACCACGAGGCGATACACAGCGGTAGCAAAAGCAACAGCAACAGCAACAACAGCAACAACAACTACAACAATAAGGAAAACAGCAAAAGTAACAGCTGCATCTACCCAGACACTTGCTGGTTACTGCAGCAGCTGGTTACTGCACGTGGCATACCCCAAAGGCAATATGCAGGTAAAAGGTAAATGTGGCGTTCGAGCGAATGCCGTGCACAATGCAAAATTTATTAGTTTTGGCAAAGAGACGCTGTGAGGCACCAAAAAACAGCAGCAACAACAACAACAAAAGAAAGAAACAAAAGTGTTAGGTGAACTAACACGAACATAGATGCTCTGTAGATTAGAGATTTATGATTCACTGTTAGCTGAATTCAAACCCAATTAAGAATTTTGTAACTCAATATTTTAAACTAAGCCATATGAATATTCATATTCTATGGCAACGGCAATAATGTTATATTTCATGTCAATAGTGTTACACCCACAGCAAGTGTATGAAAACTCTCGAAAGGACAACAACTGCAGGCAAATCACAAATTTGTTGCCTACTTTTTTGCTGCTTTGCATTGCTCTCTGGCACGAATTCAACCCATAAAAACCTGAGCAGCCTAGTTTCTGCAAGTCTTCTCTATATATTAACTAGAATTTTGCTTTTATTTTGGGCCAAAACAGAATATACGTATACTCCGGTTGATATCTTTAAATACCAGCACTGCTGACCGCAATATAAACTGTTTACCATGTGCCTGGACTTATTTTGCTATCTGTTTGGACCATTTTATCTACCTGTTTTGGCAACTGAATATACTTGGCAATACTCACATAAAAGTTAAACAATGTTTTAAACTAAAATTGCCTCTGACTAATCGATGCCTCAACGAGAGAATGGCTGAGTTACCCACCTTTTATGAAAGGTTTGGTAAGGTACTTCCTGCACAAGTTATCGATTAAGCAACTTTGTAGAAAACTTTAATTACTTACTGTTTTAACTATGTTTTTCCAGTTGGTTAACAAGTTAAGTAGCTTACCTATAAAGAAAGTAAATAAGAGACAAGTAAGTTAATATTATGTTGCATGTTTAAATGCAGCTCTTGGCATTTCGACCAATTTTAGTCCATATAAATATTGCTAAGAATTTCAAATAAACTATTGCAATGATATTTCTATATGGTATACTTTAATTCAAAATAAGTTAGTTAATTAATCCCTCTTGATAGGTTAGCTCATCCCTGCACATTTATAAAGGGAAAACCTAAATAATTACTCCTACGAAAAGCAGTTCATCGTCAGTTGGACACACACAATGCAATATATACGACCAGCTCTCTGTCTTTAAACATATGTCAATTGAGTATATTTGCATCTGTATGTGTGTTAGTGTGTGCTAGTGACATTTATTCAAATTGTTTGACAAATGCAAATAACGTAAATTTAATTAAATACGCAAATAAATCGCTCAAACAGCAACAACAACAACAAGAAGGACGATTGAGGCAAACGTGAAGCAAAAGGAAATGTACCCAAGGGGAAACTACTTGACTAATTGAATGAAGGCATAGAGCAAGCGTTCTAGTGTCCATTCGTCCAATTGTACAAGCCGCAGGCAGACCCATAGATAATGCCACGCCCAGACAGCACAAACAAGTTGTAAATACACACATACACACACACACACACAATCAGAGAGTGCAGAAGGAAAATGAATTGTCAAATGAAATTGGCCAGACAAACCCAGTTGCCACAGGCGCAGCTAATTAAAATTTGCATAATTAATCAACTTTTTGGGACAAAACGGCAGCCGAGGAATTCAAAAAAAAAACCACAAAAAAATGGAAAACGGAAAACGGAACCCAACGCACGGACGCAGCGGAAGAAGCCCAACCCACTAGAGCGGAAGTGACTACTAAGTGAATCCTTCAGAGAAGTGCACTTAAACTGCATTTGAAATTAATTGAATTTCCACCCAATGATCAAGGGGAGGTCCAGCCTGTCCTCGCACTGGTTGCATTATTAATAACCTCCACTATGTGTGTATAAGTGTGTGAGTGTCTGTATGTCTGTATGGTGTATTGTTAAATGGAATAGGAGCAAGTCAACCGATAACAGCTACACACCCGGAGGCATTTACATTCCTTAAGTTTGCCTGTTTATATAAAACGTTTAAATGAACTTAAGAATAGCTTTAATTACGCCAGTAACATTGAATGGTACTCAATTATTCATTTCATTCATAACTACAACTAGTTACTTTTAATAATTTATAACTTTCATTTTCAGTTTCTTTTACTTCTTCTGGCCAATGCGTCTATGCAGCACTTTTCCATATGACATTATAGCCAATAAGTGTGTAATATGATCAGCTGAATTTTAGGGCTCAAGCTAGAGGTCGATGTGGTAATGACCGCTCTTAGCCAAAATATGCTGACTTTTCATACTCACAGCGCGCCTTCATTTTATTATGAACCATAAGTGGAAAATAATTATTTCATTCTTATTATTTAAGAAAATTAATAATTAAATCTTCAATATGTATAATAAATTTAAAAATTTTATAGATTAAAAATTGAATTATATTATTTCTATTTATAAAATAATAATAATAATAATAATGTATATGAAATTTTCATATGAAAACTCTTTTCAGATAAACATCATATTTAATAGAATAAGAATTACACAACTTTTATTCAAACTTCACAATGTATTTAGTAAGTTGAATTTGTTCCAGTAAAGAGTTAACTAGAAATTAAATTAGATTTATTTAAAAGTAAAGTAATATTAATAATAATAATAAATCTTTCGTATATTTACACTTAATATTTGATTCAAAATAAATAAATATTTGATTCGAAATAAATAACATTTCTACAAGCAAAAGACTTTACGAATAATTTCAAGGATAAGACAAGGCTTAACACCAACTTAATTTACGCAACTTATATAAATTTCTATATATATATATATTACATTTATATTTATATATATATTACATTTATATTTATATATATATTACATTTATATTTATATATATATTACATTCACTGCAATCTAAGTGCACATAAAAAAGAAAGAAAATGGGTTCAAATTTTCCTGTGTTGCTTCTGTTAATGTTTGGTTCAAATTTTCGCTTGGTAACGGAGGACAATTAAGTTAAGGACTTGCCAGATAAAGTGATTTTCTCTGTTCTATTTATTTACTTTTTAATTTGCAATTAGCAGCAATAATGTAAGAGTTTTACTCTCGTATATAACTGTTGTAATGCAATAAAATAACTAACAGTAAGCCAGAAGCAATTGTTCAAAAATAATACAAATTTTATTAACTGATTGATAAGCGCTCATCTACATCAAAGAAATCCCAGTGTAGGGTAGCTTATGATTTCTATAGAAGTAATAATGATTAATAAAATACTAAGTAAGAAAAAATGTGTTACAATTTGACAATGAGAATAGACTTTTTTTAATAATATAAAAAATAACTGATATAATAATACAAAAAATAATTGATAAATCTTCGACAAACAGTGAAAAATTGCTTTTATTTAATCTGTTGACACTGATTTCTGCCTCTGATTTATAAGTTATACTAATAAATATAAAATGTCTACATACTTTGTCAAGTCTAAGTTTTTACTTATTTAATATTTATTTCATTAATAATTTTGCTCCGTGAAGTATTTGAAACGGTTGTTGGTGGACTATTAAACGCAAGTGTCCTGCCGTCGCTTGTTATTACCACCAATTGGAGAATACGCATACAAAGCAGAGCCGCGGCGTGTCGGGAAATCCGGCAATCAGGCTGTATTCTTTTGGGGATATATTAATTCCAAATAAATAATTTTTAATCAGTATCCCTATTCTGTGATACTTTAGTAAGAACTATGTCGTTTAAATTTAAGTTCGAGCTACTGCAGCCAAAACAGTCAAAATAGAAATAGACACATACAGTACGCACCCAATTTTAAAATTGGGATTCGTGCAAAAATATATAAAGTTTATATAATAAAAAATTATACAGTTTATAATATTAAAGGAAACTTATAAAGGTAAACCAAAGTAACCTTAACATTAATACGGAAAACAATAGTCAATTATACTGTGCTTGGGTATAACCAATTGGGAATTACAAGAAATTTGATTTGATTCTTAATTCATATTGTCATTGCTCTAAATGTCACTTTATTACTTTGCATTAATTGCCAATTCTTTGTTAATATTTTCATTTTATTAGCCATAAACGTATTGACACTTTGGCCTAGAACATAGAGTTAACGTTAGGGAATTTTGTTATCGGTCTCGGAGAATGTAGTGCTTAAACTTTTGTTATCAAATATTTTTTTTAACAACAAAACTATTTATTAATTAATTTTATTAGTATTTATTCAAACTGTCGTATCTAATTTTATCTGAAATTTAATAGAAAGTCTAGGAAAGCTATAGTCGGATATACCCAACTACCGCCTTTGCCAACATACACAGACATACATATACATATACACAGTTGTATACACACTATAAACTGTTAACCACGACTTTACAGGCTCCCAAATTATTATATCTAACTGTTACATAGTTTTCGATTCTGCGCAAATCCAATAGCTCCCTTTTTACCCTTTTCAGAAGGTAAGGGGGGCTAATAAGATGCTGACAAATAGAATTCAATTAGATTAAGTTATTTTGATCTTTGGCTTAAGAATATATATACATATGTATACATTTATAGGGCTTATCTGTCATATTCCATTTCTCATATTAATTTTCAATTTAATTCAACACATAGTTAGGGTATAGAGAATTCTTATCTGCAAGTTATTCAAATAGAAAAAAGTCTACAATCAATCTACAGAAATATATGATTTATTCGAATGTTTTTTTTATATGAAATATGTTATTCATTTTTTGCATTGTATTCACATATAAAGAAATTATATTTGTTGCAGTTTTCATTAGCCATTAGATGCTGCTTGTTGTGGTAGAGCAATTGACCGCAAGTTTGGTTACCATTTAAATTCGTTGGCTGCTTTTCATGCCAGTCCAGATAGGTAGCCTTACGACCAGTGACTATGGAGTAGTATTCATTATTCTGGCTAAGATTATTGAAGTCCAACCAATAATTATTATTGGCTTTCAATTTGCTTGTCACAGCCTTAAGTTCTTCCTTGTTCAGCAGACTGGCTAAATGTCCACCTAAGTCCAGGCATTTGTGTGCTGCTGCATACCAATTGAGTTTTTCTTTGGTTTCAATATAATATTCTTTGGAGCTTTCCTTATTGTTATTCACTTCATTTTCAGTGCTTAGCATTTTCTTTAAATATTTAAAAATTTCAGCAACTGTTTGTTTGATTTCATTTATTTCATTTTGTCCTCTTTCTATCTGAACTTTTAAAGTTTCAAATATTTCTTCTCCATTTATTTTATTCCCGTCGACTTTATTCTGCAAGTTTTTCATATGAGCGAAGATAGGTCCAAAGGCTTTAAAACAATAAGTACCACAAACAGAGTCTAATTTTTGGGAATTCTGGCAACTCTGTTTAACAGATAATGGACATCTTAGTTATTAATTCACAAGCTACTAAGTATAGAATAAATAATTTACCGAAGAATCAATTTGCACTTGAAGAATCGAGGCAAGAATTGTAATGAATATAAATCTCATTTTGATTATACACGTAAATTTTTAGACCGTTCAGAGAGCGATTTAGTATACAACTAAATCTTTTAATGGAATGTCTACAAATAAATCCCAATATTTTTAATTATTAGTTATGCTTATCTATTACTCAGGCGAGATGCTTCTGCTGCGTTGATAAGAGGTTCAAGTAATTGAATTATTAACACTGAATACATACATACACTCTCTAGCTTAAATAAGATTATATTAATAGACATGTTAAAACAGCGTATTATATTATTTTAGTTTCAATACTGCTTCCACACATTAACCCTTATGTGAGCAACCCACGTCAAACAGAAGGGTTAAGCCTCACCCACAGAAAAGCAATTAAGTGTTAATATATTCGCTGATGCTGATATATGGCAAGAGAAAGCGCATTATTCATACAGTTTATTATTCTTTGATTCGTGACTTTGAGTGGATTTTTGATGCAAAATTGAGGATAACCTATAAAACCTACAAACACATTATAACAATTTACCAGGAAATATAAATTTTTTGGTAAACAAAACAATCAATAACAATTAAATGTTATGATTAATCCGTGGATATGTGCAAGGTACGCTAAAAGGTCATTTGATTGATGATTAGTTATAATAACATTGACTTAAATTTATTTTTATATAGTTATTTCACAACTTCGAGCCAAATAAAGTACTCTGCCAACTAAGGTAATACCCAAAGTGAACTGCATATTCAAAATAAATAAATAAATAAAAATAAAGAAACGCGCTTGTCATACAAATTTTTAATTAATTCCCAAATGAAACAAAAATATAAGTTTGCAGAAAAGTCACGAAATATATAATATAACTGACACCTTGTAATTTGGAGTACAAGAAAAAATAAACTTAAATAAAAATAATAAATAATAATAAACCCAAGAAATAATAATAGAAATAATACACAAAACAGTTGCCACTCAATGACAATAAAACAATTGCTCCAAACAATGGCAAAAGAAACAACAATAAAAGAGACAAAGAAAAAGATGCAACACTGTTACAAGCTACTTACAAATGTATTGTGTATAACACACACACACACACATATGAACAAGATAGCTATAGTCTGGTATACCCGAATACCCTAAATAAACACATACATAAATCGATACTTGAATCAATCTTCTCTTCAATCGATACTTGCGAGGTGCAAAATTATGTTATAAGTATCGAAATTGTCTATAACCTAAAATGCCGAAGGTAAGAATAAACTAGCCTATTTATAATAATAAAAAACATTATTATATTATATATAATTATATAATATTATTAATATAATTCTTTTTTATAGCACTGCTAGTCCTCCAACTTATATCACACGAACAGACCCCTGAGAATATCAACTCCCACTTCAGTGAGGCCGTGCAGAGTCTTAATGTGTGCTTCATTACAGTCTTTCAGCTTTCAATAAGCTAATAAATAAATATATATAATATATATTAGAGTATGCACAGAATATAACAATATGCTTTATATATATATTCTTTTTTATTTGAGACTATTATAGAAACTTTATTGTTAACAATAACTCAAATTTATATTAATTTAAAATTAACCATCGTGATGATGATCATGATGATGAGGATCATGATGATGAGGATAATGATGATGAGGATCATGATGATGAGGATCATCATGATGAGGATAATGATGATGAGGTTCATCATGATGAGGATCATGATAATGCGGACCATGATATAGATTACTAAAGATTTCCCTTGATTTCCTTAGACTAGAAAAAGCAGTTGAATTTCCATTTCCAAAGAACTCCGAGCTGACTACGACATCAACGTTGGGTTTAGCAGTATCATTCTCGATTCTTTCTACTGGACCTGCCTGAACGGCGACCCAAGCGAATACCAGAAATACGAAGAAATGTACAAACGACTTCATTGTTGAAGCAAGTGATAGCCGTTTGAAGATCGTCGTCTTTTATATTTAAAACTCAAGCGTAAATTCGATCTTGATTTTACTCAAATCTTATGTACTATAAATACATAAGCAGATTATATATATGTGATTCAAATCAATTAGTATAACGTTTATATATGTATAATTGTGTTCGATCTTATTTTGTGATCGATTGCTAAAGCAGACTTTTGGGAGAAAATAAAATTCTTAACGGAATCTTAATGTACCCACAGCCTTCTTTAAAACGCTTCTTTAAGAAAAAGTTAGTATATTGATTATAAAAGGGCTTTAGGTACAAAAAAAATTTTAATATAATATATAATAATGAAAAATAGAAAAGAGTTTCAATATGGCAACCTTTTTTCTATCAGGTTCCACTAAATTTGTGGCGTCACCTTAAGACTTCAATAAACAAAATCTACGCACTGTTGATTATAGCCTTGAATATAAGTAAAATAGTAGATTTATACAATTGATAACTATAGAAGCATTAACAATGTACAAATTGAAGAGATTCCCACAAATTATTAAAGAGTATTAAGTATTAGGTTTTATGTATTAAGTAACTGAACTGAATAATTTAAAAGTTGGGAAAGTACATGTTCAAGTGCTTAGATAGAGGCCGCACTGTAATGGATTGCGAATGAACAAACATTTGACATGAAATACTGGCAAACAATTGTTGGCAACAACTAAATGAAACGTTTTCTATATAAAGCTGTTAACTGGAGACAGCCACAGTTGACGTCATTTAAAGGTTAATATACATATGTCAATTAAATGTTTTAAGCATTCAAGTGCAACTCTCAAGAGACTCATATAATTGTTAGAACACACACACACACACCAACACACAATGACTGTCAGTTTATATGAAATACTCAAAATCAGATATGAACACTATATAAGTGTGTGTGTGTATGACTGTGTATATGACTATAAAAAGCGTCAACAAGTATATCCAAGTCGTGAGTCTTACACTAGGGAATACCTTTTAAGTAATTCCAGAAGCTGTGTTGGAGTATTGTAGAATGTACATAACTAATCGATAACTTGATTAGGTAATCGAATAGAATAACATGTACATAAAACATGTTTTTGTCAGCATTTTATGTATCTGTAAACATTCATACACCGAAATTGAAGTCTAAAAGAATAAATATGGGCAATAAAAGTTATATAAATATCATATTTTATATATGGATTTATGCTTCTGATTTGCTAAATGAATTACTATAAAAAGATTACAAAATATACATTTTTAAAAAATCTTTATTCTTAATTGTTTTGTAGAGTAGAAAAAAAGTCAATATGAGTATAAGAAATATATGCTTGCAGGATTATGCAAATTTAAGTAAACGACAAAACAAATTGCACTCACGCACATGGCTGAAGGCGTCAATACGTCAAAAGCGTCAAGCGTCAAAAGCGTCAGCGTTTACAGTTACCCTGGCATAGATCAATAAGCCAGAAGGCAACAACAGCTAAGAGATTCTGTCTATGGCCAACATTAATATGATAAACAATCAGTCAAACAGGTAAATTGAGTATGAAAACAAAGGTAAAGACGCCTCAAGTACTCAAATACACTCATGAAAATATTCATAAATTTATTCAATCACTTGAGGAATCCGAAGCAGAAAAATCATTTGCATTTTTATCTAAAGTATTTGCAAAAGTTAATTTCATCAATTTCATTAGCATTTCCCTAGACAAAACACCAAAAATAGAAAATATTTCAAAAGTATTGCATTCATTACCAGCATAATGAGGTTGAAAAGTGCGCAGAAGGGTGCAAAGGGGAGGTAATTAAAAGAATTGCTTGCCGTGTTTATTTATGAGGAGAAAAGTTGAAGAAGAAAGCTGAAGATTGAGTGCGGAGTCTGTTTAAATCTCACATGATAACTATTTGCTTATGTATATGCTCTGAGCCAAACAATGAGCTGGCTTAAATGAGAATCATGTAGAGAATGAAGTACAGTGAAGTCTTGTGAATACGAAAACTTGTGCTATCGGATCTCAAGTATAACATATTATAATTAATCAATTATATGATTTATCATGACTTTATTGAACGTTCACTTTAACGCGTTTTCACTGTACACAAAAAATCCAATTAAATCTTATAAGTAGCTTAAATTTAATAATTATACGCATATTTAACAAACTTTATTACTATGATAGAAAGCATACTATATTTTAGACTAGTTAAACTAGACTATTCATCAGCATAGGTGGTTCCAGTGAATGGTTATGTACCTTAAGCTAACACACATGCACACAGACACACACATATATATATATATATATAAGCATAGTTAACTGTGTTGAGGTTGCAGCTGGAAGTTTTTCAGAGCTTGTCGGCTTTCTTCTGGGAATGGAAGATGTGGCGTGTTACCTGCGTTTGTTTAGCACTTAATTAGCTACATTTTACATCACGTTAAGCACATTAAATCTTATCAAAAGATTGAAATATACACACAAGTCTACATATACATATATATATAAACACACCCACTGAAATTGTAAAGAAGAAAGTAACACAAGAAGCTAATGAAAGTAGATTACGAGTCAATGGGAAAAAAATGCCTACAGCACTTGTGAGTTATGTCAAACGCAATGAAAAGGAAAACGGCAGATGACGACGACGAAGATGATGATGATGAAGATACTGATAATAATAATGATGATGATGGTGCTAAAAACAAAATGACATGATACGTTTGGTGACACACTGACACACACACACACGCACAACACAACTTGAAACTCGAATTACAAAACTGTGAAAAAAATTGACTTGACAAAAAAGAAATTTGAACAATCGAAAAGGAAAAGGATGAGTTCAGTATCGTTGATTCAGTTTATGGGTTCAAATGCCTACTCCAATATCACTGATGGAGTACACAGAATGCCTATTGATGATTTTAGGCAACACTTTGACTTAACGAATAGCTACTCCTAGTCAATTCACTCTGTCAATTTTTCAAAAGCAGCACGAAAAAAAAATAGAAAGAAAACCAAAAGAAATACCCAACTAATGGTGTCTATGCAGTGCGCAATTGTGTGCAAACGAGTCAAATAAAAACACACATATATATAGATATATAGATATATATATATATATATATATATGTATATATATATATATATATGAATTGATAAATATATATATTTGTAGTACAGTTGTGTTTTGGGTGTTAGTTCACAGACGTACACAGCGGGTGTTTCATCAGTTTATCATTTGCTTCCGCTGTCTAATCTCTCCCAGTGGCTATGAGTGAAAGAGAGGGAGATAAAGAGTGAGAGAACCGGATAAGCCTAAAGATATTTTATTATACTTGTAGTCGTCATTTGAACCTTAACACCTAACAAACTTGCGGATTTGTAGCCTTACGGTAAATTTAATATAAACAAAATGGCAGTAGGCTGTCAGATTAACTGTTAAACTGTTTTCATGTGCCCGTTATGAGCTGCGTCTTAGCCTATTTTTTCCCTCTCTCTTTATTCTATTCTATTTTATTGCCTACTCTGATAAAACTGAGGTAACAAGCTGTAAACACATTAAAATCCCTCACATTCTTTGCTTTTCTTATCGTACATTCAGTTGCTTGATGAGTTGCTATAAATTGTTCAACTGTTGCTATAAATTATAGTGAAGGCTACACATAGTATGCTTAGCCACAGGTATTACAAGTTCTTACTATAAATCAGAGTTAAATCATGTCACAACACTAAATTGGCAACACACAGAGTACCAATTGTACTCTATTATTTTATTATACATATTCTTTAATGACACATAAAATATACATTAAATCTCTACTATATACTGAGTGTTATCAATACAATTTATAATTCAGAAGAGTTTGCAACACCTTAAATAAACGGCTTACCTTGCAGCCAGAACTTAAAGCACAATGCAAAGCTTTAGCAACCGATAGAGATATGGCCCTATAGAGTGCAGCTGTGGGGGGATTTCAATCCAGGCAGAATCTTCTCCTTTCCCAAATACCTAACTGCCCTTGCCACTTTAGAGATACCGCCTTCTAAAGAGACCTCAATTGAAGAGACAATTTGAAGGAAAGTCAGTTCTATAGAGTAGAGTACAGACAGACTATATTATATACTCCCTTTGATCTTTAAGGTGACTTAAATGATAGGGTTTCTCTATACTATAATATGGAATTCACTTATATATTAAAAAATGTATTGTAAGGATGTAAGTTTACTGCTACACAGACTTCACACTTAATTAATAAATAAAATAAATAAATAATTACAAAGCAGTTCATAGTAATTACAGACAAAGAGCTCCTTTAAAGCGAATTTCAATTTAGTCCAGTTATATTTCAATAATATAGGATATTATTGTCTGACTCAAGGAGATAAAAGTAAAAGGAATAAGTCTATCAGAGTCAATAGAATGGATTCCTGAAATTTAAAATATAATCTGGAGACATCCCTATATACTATCTATCACAATTAAATGCTTATTTCTATGAATATTTATAGGTTATGTTGCATGTTGCCTCATATGTTTACATATGAAACCAACACGAAACATTTGACTAAGCATGAAATATGTTTTAATATTAATATGAAATTTGTGTGCCATTGATTTTGAGTACCACTTTAAGCCAGGTTATGGCATAAGCCAGAACCAAATAAAACTTGTTCGCAAAGTTACTCTGGCAGAAGAATGTACACTCCTCTACCCCACCAGCTCCAGTTTACTATAAGCGCCGAGTCCCCTACTTGAATGGTTTGTGAATTTTAAGTGCTTACCAGGTAGCTTACAGGGAGTATAAATTGTCATGTCAGAGTCTATTATCCTTAAGTTTGAACTCCTATTGCTAAGTTCTGCTTCTATCAGTTATAAATTCATATTTCCATTTTATGTTTGCAACCATTGTCGACGCGCCCCAAAGACAACTGAAACCACTTAAGTCCTGGCAAGGCAGGTCACTGGTTACAGTTGAAGAAGGTACATTAGAGACTGTTTATTTTCTTTCTCTTATTCTATCTCTCTCTCTCTGTCTGTGTGCATTCCATAGAGACAATTTCAATTTTTTATGTGTTGCTGTTGGCTGGTGTCTGAATCCTAAAGCAATGAATTGATTTATTATGTCTGCCACATTTTTAAGCGCCAAAAGTTATGCAACAAAATGAGGGGAAAATGTTTTACTGCCTGCTACAGCACGGTGTTGTGTGTTGTATATATGTGTGTGTGTGTGTATGGGGAGTGTATATGTTGTTTGTTACGCCATGTTGCCATATTTTTCGTTGGTCAACGATTCCACACAAAAATTGCGGGCGTGGCAATTTGCCTGTCTGCAAATGCAACATTCACTGGCACTCAACAACTCCAGTTTCCGCTCTTACCCTGGAGGTTTCCTATGCTTCCGGCTTTGGGTTTCTGATATGCTCTTTGGCCACGCCGTTCCGCTATGAACCATCATTTTTTATTAACAATCATAATTCATATTTATTAATGTGCTCAATTTGTTTTTAATGATATTATGTGCTGTCCTTGTGTATGTAACATATGTGTATGTGTATGTGTATGTGTGTGTCTGTATGTGTGCATATAATATTCTTCTCTGATTTACGGCTGTAACTGAAATCAGGTAAAAGAAGCGCCACCGCCACACAGCTTACCCGTAAGGTATCCCAAAGCAAAGTTTCAAGTATTGTGTGTTTACTCATATGATAATGGAGCTTATTGGGCGTCGCATCACATGATGTGTGAAGACTGCTCAAAGGTGGGACAAGAGGCAATTTATATGTATATATATATACATATTTGTGTTGCAAGTTAAGTAAAGTATCAATAAATCTGAAATGTGTACAGGCAATACGACTTATTTCTATTGAATTGTGACAGGACTAAGACCACTTGATTGAAAGCATAATCGATATTTCTTATGCTTCTCTTCTCTTTTATTTCTATTTGAATAGCAGATGTTTCTCTTCTTCTATGAACTTCTGTTCTTATTCATACAGGATGTACTTATGTCTATGGCAGTTGAGTTTAATTTTAGCAATCAGCTTGGTATCCTTTCAAGCACACACACATACACTAATCCACAAACTCATTGACACAGTTCCAAATTCCAATATCCAATCATTACTATTGCAAATCATAAGAGAAGAAGTAAAAGTTCAATTACAAAAAAAAAACGCTGAAAGCCAATGTGAAAACTTGAATCAAACAATGCCCAAAACGAATCCCAAGGAAAAACCCAAACAGAACTACAACAATCACAATGGGTTACCCAAAGAACAACAGGCAAAATAAACACAACGTGGCTGGTTCGGACTGCATGAAAGGAGTGGAAGGCGCTGAGCAAATGGCTTTGGCAGAAAGGATACAGCCAGACGACTTGCAAGTCAAACACACCGAAAGGACAAAATGATTAAGATTATGCTTCTAATACCAGACTAAGGATAACAAGCAACAAACTCACAATGAACAATATCCTTATAGATTTTGCAATCTTAAAACATTTCAATTAGGCATTGGCAGGAAAGCTTTTGTTTTAGTTTTTCCTTTCTTTATTGTACAATATTTGCACTGAATATTCTTAACATTGTATTAATAAAGGATTAAATGTTAATTCTTTGTTTCATAATTAAATTTTTGTTTGACTTTTGGATTCTTGTAAGTTGTGTGTTCATTTTCTCTCTTATATAATCTCCTTTAGAAATTTTCCAAGAAAAACACGTAATAATAAATTATTTAACGTTAAAAGGTAAAACCTTAACCCTTTTAATGGAATAAAATAATTATTCCTAATCAACATCAAAATCTATTTGTATTATGGATTTTAACCATTTTCTTTGAAATCAGTCAAGTTTTCAATTTTCATTACCCTTGTGATACATTTTTACTATATGTTTAAAACTTCCTTAAGTTTTGGGAGAATTTTCCCATTTTGCTACGAAAAACTTCTAATTTATATAATAATTAACTAACGATGGAAATTTTTATTGAATAAGCCTATTTAAGCACCCAAAGTATTATCTAGATTTCCACAGTTGTAGAGCCAAAGGGAAAACAGGACGTAAAACATGGACACCCAGAAGAAAAGTCATGGCAGGTAAACACAAAGAGATCATCTCTACATTCTTGCCATATCTGTAATCTCATTCCTATGAAAAAAGGATAGAATTTGGAATATATATTTTAAATTTTAAATCTGGGAGTGCTATAAATTTATTATAATTTAAAGCTTATTAAATGGATCAACATTGGTTGCAAAAATTTGAGAAAAACCCAGGAAAACAAAATCAGATGATTAAAAAATATTTGTATTTGTTTAACTTGGTTTTAACTTCATAGTTCCCAAATTTGATCTAGATCAGCAGTAATAAGGAATTGATTCCTAAATATAAGTAAATTAATATATTACATAACAGATAATATAACATAGCGCGCCACTGTTAACGAAAGCTCTGTTAAACACAGACTTTTAATTGGAATACAATAAAAAGTTATTCTGTAATTTAATGGTTAAAAGTACTGACTGCAAGGCAATTGGCAATTATATTGGCAAATCCATGGCATTTTTTAATAACTTTTTTTTAAAAAATATTCTCCTTGTTCTTTAGTCAAAGGGATACTGCTAATTTGCCTACAAATTTAGTTTATGATCCTAAAACTTTTGATTAAGTTATTCAATAATTTTTTATTTCTGATGAATTGATAAAAAAGTTATTTGACATTTAACAGTATTGAAGGTCAAACTTTAGTGCTTTGACATCAAATTATTAGCACTAATAGATTGTAATTGGAATATTAAGACTAACTCTGTAATTAACAGAAAATTACAGTTTGTGTAAGCAATTTGGAAAGAGGGAAAACTCTCTCTGCAATTGTTGGTAATAAATGTCGTTGCGTGTTAAGGAAAACACTAAATATTTAAGGAAAACCAAAGCTCAGCGTTCCAATTTCTAAGGAACTGTCTGTCTCAACGAATTTTGGTCAAGGACTTTCTCTCATTGCCTGCCTGCATGTTAATCCTTTTAGGCAGCTTTACCCACACCTAGTACAAATACTAGTACACTTCCTTTGCCCCTAGTTGTTCCATGCATAATATAAGTTGTTTGTAGTTGTTGTTCTTGTTGTTGTAGTCGTCCTTTTTGTCGACTGGCGTCTCTTGTTGGCATAAATTAAAGAAGAACAAGAAGAACTGCAATAACAACATTTTCCGCGTTGCAGAGTTGAAAACTTTTTCGGGGGAAATTTTGTTGCACTCAGTTTTTAGTTTTTTTTTTTATTTTCCACTGATTTTTTTTCAGACTGAATTTTACTCAACTAAAAAACAAACTGTAACAAACACATGTACATCTATTTTCATATTTTCATTTCCGCAACGTGCACAGCTTTTTCAGCATCTTTCACTTTTCCATTTTCACTTTATTTTTGTGTGTTTGTGTTTTTCTTGCTCTCGTGTTTTATTTTACTGTTTGTCTCTAAAGCGCGTTTTTAATTTGCTGTCATAATGTCTCGTCCTGCGGCTTGTCCTGTCACCACTAAACGTTAAGTCCCTGTTGTCTTACCAACTGCTCTACCTCTCTTCAATTCTCTCATGCTGTTTACACAGCCCGCACATGTGTTGCCATGTCCTATGGAAGGCTTACTTTCAGTTTTTAATGAGTTTCCAAAAAACCCAAACAAAAACGCTAATTGCAGCGGAAGAAACTATACACTTAATAGGAAAAAGATAATTAATTTCCTGACAAAAGATCGCATCATGTTCATCTTATTTGCCTCCTGTGCTGAACAAGTGGCCACCTGGTAAGAACAATGCTGATGAAAGCTTGCAAGATAACATTCACTCGTCTGAATTCTGACACAGGCAGTGCAATATTCAACAAAATGCAGGAAAGATTGTCAAAGTCAGTCTCACTCTCTGAAGAAAGAAACCTACTCAAAAGTGACTGAAGCACACAATCCTTCCTCAGGCCTAGAAGACGGGGTACTCTGAAAAAAATACATCTAGTTTCTGCAGAAGAAAGCAACTGTAATGGACTTTAAATGATCCTTATATATTGAATCCTATTCCTGGACAAAATCCGACTGCAAACGTATTCAAATTCACCAAAACCGAATCGTTTATGGTTTTTCCGCAGCTCAAACTAAAGATAAAAACTGTTGAGGAGCAAAGTTTATGGCAAACCAACTGGTACTCCGATGAATTGGGTGATTTTGCTAATAATAAAATTGCCACTTGCTGCAGTCCTTTATAAGGACTTTAATTCATAAAGAATACTTTAAAGTTTTAACAAAAATAAATGGAAAATAGTTTTATATTCAATAAACACTCCATTAAGTTTTACAAACAAACATCAACATCAACATCAATCTTAAACAAATACTCGATTAAACTGTGTCAAGTCCTTAACTGATTGATCCTTACAAGTTGAAGTAATTGCAAAGCAATTTTCTTGCTCATCAATAAAGCAAAATTGCTTCTGCTACGAGACCACATGAAACTATTGAATGGCCACAACTTGTACGTATTTACGTCTTCAATAAATAGGTGTTGTTTGTAAGTGTTTGTGTGTATGTGTGTGCGTGTGTGTTAGTGTGTACTATTGTGTTTATATAAAAGCTATTCAATAACCAATAAACTGAAAAACTCGTAATAATGTAGCTTAAACTAATTCATTTAAACGGATATTGAGCCTGAGCCTTAGACCTGTCCAATGCAATTGTATTGTCTGCAAGTAGGCATGTGTGTGAGTATGTGTATTTGTGTGTGTGTGTGTAAGAAACCCATATATAAATGAAAGAGAGCAAGTTTATTGTAGACTGCTCTGGCTTGTGGTAGCTTTTGGCCTTGTGCCTTAGCACATAAAACACTCAGTCATCAGGCCTTGATGTCAAGTTTGAGTACCGTCGTCCAAAGATGGCGCTGCTGTTATTGCTCATCCTGTGTCTTGGCCAGCTACTGAGAGAGACTGCAGCCATTGCACTTGGCTAACTGCCAACTTAGAGCACAACCAGCAGGCCAGGCTAATGCAGCAAAAGATATCAGCAATTATTAAAATTTCTATGAGCGGCATATTTGCTGTGAGCAGATGAGCAGCTATTGGGTTTATGCGATGAAATTTATGATTAAGATATGACATGAGAATTGACTTAATGATTCGCTTTAAGCATCAATTATATACACATGAGAAATATGACTTCCATTTACGCGTTTATGTCATATAATTAAACATTTTTCACATTTTGCTATTTCGTAACTTAATCTGCAGCGAGACACATTGAATTAATGTTACGTAGTTAAGTTGGCTGCGCCTCATTACCTTAAATTTCATAATCTAATTGCAATCATTTTGTACTTTGTAATTTGTGTTATTTTTTAGTGAATTTGTAAGAAAAGCTGCTTATATTTGATACGCACTTCGAGGTCTTATGGAATGATTTGCAATTTAACAAAATGAACCTGGTATAAACATATTATATATAACAAGTCTCTGGTATTAAGTATAATAAGTACAGAATAAACTTTACCCTAAAGTACAAAGTACATTTCAAGCCCTGCAATTACAATAACAACAAGAGCAACAACAACAAGTAAAAGTGATTACCCAGCGCTGCTTCTGATACTTAGTCTGCCCGTTTGCATAACAATTAGGCTCCATAGTATAGCTTCAATAGCTTTACTAACTACAATAGCTTCAGTTGAGTTCCCTAACTTTTCTCTAAGACACTTTAACCGATGATTTGTGCAAATGGTTTTGATGTCGTCGCTGCGCTTTGTCTGCTCACACTCACACACTCACACACACACACACACACACATACATTCTCAGACCTCGGTTCAGACTTGTTCATTTGCATATTAATTACAACAAAGCACGCAGATGCTATTGTTTTTGTTGCTACTGTTACTGTGACTGTTACTGTTACTGTTGCTGTTGTTGCTGTTACTTAAGTGCCGCCAAGATTAATTGTGCCTAGAATCCTAAAAGCTGACTACAATATTCTATGCTCTTGCTAAGTGTTTCAGCAGCGCAGCTTGTTGACTGTCATTGAAAATTGCTTTGTTATGCTTCTCTTCAGTAATCAATGTCAGCTTGTGGCTAATCAATATGCCAATAAGTGGCACCCAATTATCACAGATTCTCTTACATATATGTTATGAAATATATATACATACATACATACATAACTGCAGATAGAAAGCTGATTTAATCGCTTACTTAGATGATGAGCATTTATCTCAATATTAACGATGTTCCATTTATGGCGACAACTTAAGATAATAAAAAGGAAAAAAAATTTAACCTAATTCCTAACTGAAGACAGCATTCTGTATTCTTTATATATTGATATCTTAAAAAAAAATTTGAATTATCAACCGGCTCGACTTTAGCGACAAATGTAGGGTATATTTGACTTATTAGAGAGGAAAGTGAATGGAATTAACAAATATTTTTTGTGAAGAAAATTCTAATTAGGCAAGTCATATAGCTATTTCGCTATTTCGGTTTCAATTCTTACTCTTCCAGCTGTATCTGTGTAATGATTCAAATTTCTATTCTTTTTCTGAATTTATTTCACATCCAAATTTTAATTCTGTTTTATTTCCATTGGCTGCCAACGGCTGCCTTCCATTGATATATATGTAACTCCCACTTCTGGAAACCTACTGTTCTATGTATAATAGAAATAATAGAAACAATTACTTTTATGGGCGTGCCTCATATTCATTTTGCTCTTAACTAATAACATAAAAATACCCAACACTTGTCGCTAAAGTTGAACCTGTTGATAATACTATTTTAATAAACATATTACTTCAACTAAAACTTATCATATTATAATAATGAAAATAATAATGATGGAAATTCCTTTGATATGTTAAAGACTTCATCAGAAGATAAATTTCGGCCACCTAGTTTGTGTTATCTCTTTAGGTCCTAACAGTAATCATTACAGGAAAATCAAGCTCATTTAAGAGTTAATTTATTTTATGATTGTCCAAAACAGATTAAAAGTTTAAAAAAAATTATCTCATTTTTAGTGACATCAGTAACAAAATTTATTATAACTTCTCCCTTTGTTTTACATAAAAATTTTCAGCAGAGATTTTGTTTTGAGCTTGTTACAACTATTTGATTTAAAAACTGCATTAATTAACTTAAAATCAGTAAAGAAAATCAAGATTATTATAATTTTTGGTGTTTTTCCTCCCAAAAATCGTTTCAATCTAACGGCTATCGTTCTTTATCAACGTCTTACCAAGAAACGTGTTACAGCTGTGCCTGCAGGTTACCCATCAATATGTGTGGATGTGTCTGTGTAATATGTCATATAGTAGCACATGTGATAGTGGGAAATACTTTTTCTACACAATAGTTGATTTTTATGTTTAAAACACACCGTATGCATCGCCATCTAATCATAATTTGACTTTGACTTCATGTAAATATCATAATAAATATTTTTTTTATTTATTCTGGGTTTGGATATTGGTCAATATAAAATGTTCACACTCTAAAAACAGTTCAAACTGTTAAAAATTCTATGTAGAAATTACTTTTCGAATCGTTAGAAGTAATCAACATTATCTTCATTCAAGACTTCTTAATCTTGCTTTTATTTTCAATTTATATTCAACAAATTAAGGCCTGAGCTTATTGTATATTAACTACGAATCGGTATATATAAACAGAGGTGACTGATAACGAAATTGTTTCTTTTTCTGCATTTAATTGAGTAAATCGAATAGGCTTAATGGTACTTACCTTATCCAAAATCTAATGCGATTGACACAGCTTTTGTGCTAATGTTGTGTTATCTATAAATAGATAAGAAACGATATTAGTAAATTATAAATAATTTGATACTATGTAAATAAAATATAATAAGCAATTTCTAAATGGTAAAAATTTCTTAACTTAGACATATCAAAGACTGAGTTTTATTTTTATTTTTACTTGTTTTTTAACTTTATTTTGGGAAAAATATTATATTCCGGATAAAAAGGAAAAACTTTTGATAAAAAAAATTAATCCTCAAAGCCATTATGAAAATTACTTTCAAACAAAAAACGTGACACGAAAAACTTTATCGACGAATAAACATAATTAACCAAACCGATACATTATATATGGTATGAAACGAGTATAAGCCCAACTAAACTCAACTCAGCTCAACTCAACTCAACTCAACTTTGCTCAACTGAACCGAACGGAGCCCGACTACAGTTGAAGTGATGCAGAACAAGTGCAAGCTGGCCGGTGGCTGAGTCCAACGGAATCCACTTCCCAACGAGACAACGGAAGTCAATTTGTATGGTTCGTTGATTTTTGTGTGAATATTGCAATTCAAGTTAAAGTTTTGAAGGATTTTAAGATTTTTTAAGGCAATGTTAGTTCATCATCGAATGAATCGAATGGAACTGAATGAATATGAGCAGTTAAGGGTTAAAGCTTTATACACCTTTTATGCCACATAATTTGTTGCTTTATAATTGGTAATTATATATATCAAATACAATAACGATTAACTAAATTAAACACCATGGATGGCACTGACACTAACAATGGATAATCACAAGCTCGTTTATATTTAAACTGATCAATTTTTGTATTAACTTCATTAACCCAATTTTATAATTAAAGTAAAGCGTTAAATTTATATAATTTGAATAATATAAATAATTATATGTCACGCAAAACATATTCAAATTATAATTTTTGATTGTCAACAATAATTTGTGTTAACCATAAAAAATTTTGTTTAAGCTATAGACTATATTCTTCATATGTTTTTTTTTGTGTTTTCATGTAACTTTCAATTTTTTGTTTACTTAAATTGTTAGCATACAATTTGTACTAACAAAGATTAAAATCGAATGAGTTAAATTGCGAAAGACTTGGGCTTAAGCTTGATATGCAAACAAAGAAGTCAACACACATATTCACACACAAACTAATACACATAAATAAATATACAGTATAAATAACAAATTTAAAGTAGTTAAGATTTTTACTCAACAAAATATTTACTTTTTATTTTTTGTTCCCCAGTGCCTTGATTCTTTCTATTTTTGGTTATTGATTGATCAGAAATGAAGAATCATTTATACATAAAATAAATCCAGAAAATTCCAATTAAGCAAATGTATATAAAAAGATATGTACAAATACCTTTTCGAACCTTCAATACATTTTAAGTTTCAGTTAGATATGCCATAATTTCTTTTGCAACACATTCTCTTTCCATACAGAAGATTTTCTTTACAATTATAACAATAAATAATAATATACATAATTACCATCTAATTATTTATTTATCAATCAAATAATACAATATTTCAGCGAAAATTGTTCACTTTACCTGTAAGAGATTAAATGTAAGACAGAGCATCTCTGGTTATAGAATGTGTTTAAATTCTAGATCAACAAAATATATAGAAATGTTAGTCATACTATAAGTAAATTGGGAACAAAGGAGAAAGGTCAACGAAACAACTTCCAGCAACAGACATTGATCTATAATATATTTAAAGATATATACTTTTCAGGTTGTTAGTTGTTTCCTTCTGATTGTTGTATACAACAGCTCTTATCTATTAGTTTTATTTTCTTTCTAAAGAGTAAAGGGTGAAGGGATTGAAAATGTGCCTTAAAATAAACTAATTAATTCAATGGTAGAATAAATTTAAATAATCTATTCAAGACTCAATAAAGGTTAAAAATGTTACGAAAGATTACACAAAAGAATACAACTAATTTGGGTTTTTATTGAGAATTAAATAAAAAGAACTGTTGACATCAATTCCGTTGTCATAACTCGTTTAATCAGAGAATGTGAAAGAAACTTGACTTTAACCCTTTGATTTTCTTAATTTATATTCCAAGGTAGACAGATAATCTCTTTTCTATATATGTCTAATAGATTTAAATGAACTATCTGTTACAGTTAAGCTCAAAAACTACTTAACCAAATGAGTTCAAACATTCAGTTTTCATTAACATAAACTAAAATAAACAGTTGCATAATGCTACTATAAAATACAACTATATTTTCTAGAATTAAAGTTATTTATAAACAATTATTGCAGTTAAATTTACTCGAGAAATCTATTAAGTTTTTACCACTTTTGAGACAGTTACCAGCTGCTAACAATTTTCATATCAGATTGATTGGTTGGCAATTATTAATTTTATTTTTCACATCAAAATATCTCTCAAATTTACTTTATTCTAAACGTTTTTCAAAAAATACTTTAATCATATTTTAATATAAAAACTCAACCAAATGGTAGAGTTAAGGTTTTCGATCCAAAGCCTTACTTTATTAAAGAAGTTAATGCCTTTCAATTAGAGCAACTAAAATATCCCATTTCTATTTGAATACTTTGATTATAAGCAACTTTAAAATAAGTTTATTAACTACTTTTCTAAATGGCAGTTAAACAATTCTCCTCAACATATATTCAATTCAATTTTTAATTAAATAGGTATTTAACATTTTTAAACTAATTTAAATCAATTTCTTTGATTACTTTTAAATATTTTTTTATTTATTTTTATTATTATTTCCATTATTCATTTTATTATTAATTTGATTACATAATATTCCAGCTAAAAGCTATTTGCTTGAAAACAAAGTTTCAAAAGAGAACTGAAACTCAAGTTAAAGTGTTTCCCATATTAGGAGCAAGTCGAGCACTCACTTTAAATGGTTCATTGAAATGTTCACAGTATACCGCATGAATCACCCTTAAATAACATTTTGAAGTTAAGTTCTAGAATAGTTTAACCCAAGCTCATGATATATGCTACATGCCACATGCCACATGCCAAACGCCACATGCTACCCATTTCAATTCAATCAACCATTAAAATAAGTTTCCTTGTCTAGCTGCAGGCGCTTGTCAGGCTTGTATGGACAACATGCTCGTGAGCCACCTAGCCACGCCCATTTTTTAAGGTGTCAGAGAGCATCACACGCGTTAACTAAGCGGCTCACCTTTGGCAACCAATCCCCCTCCCCTGCGTGCCTAATTGTTAGACAAGTAAGGCAAACATTGGGTGACTATGCGGGTGGGCGGGTTGTCATAACAGTTACCAACAACCTTTTCTCAGCGGAAAGCCAACAAAAGCAACGAGTGCCAGAAGCATCATAACTTATGTGTCCATAGGGTCAAATAAAAAGTTAAAGGTAAATTACAGTAAACATTGAAAAACATGCAAAAAAAAAATATGGAAACTGTCCGCCCGATGGTTAATGGTAAATGGAAGACCTTTAATCAATCGAATCGATGGGTGAACCAACTGTCAGCCCTTACTTAGCACCCAATGAATTAGTCCGTTGGTTGCGCATATTAAAAATAAATTCTGAGGTACCAAAAGGGGCCTTTAAAGGGCTCCAGGTTTATTGGTCTTTAAGGAGAATATATTAAAATAAACAACAAAACGAAATTTTCAATGAAAAATTGCTGTTGTTTTTCATTATGTGGCAGCGTGCATAAAAAGACTACCCTTGTAAAAAAAGCCCAGGAAAACCGAAGATTTATATATTAAAAAAAAAGCACAAAAAAGGGAAAGGGAACAAATTATATTGATTAGGGGCAATGGGCAATGGGCAATAGGCAATATCACAACGAAAACTGAAGCATCCAACCAAGTAAGCAGCAATTTCCATTGCCAAACCCAAAAACTGCCACCCACACTGCTTAAGTAGAAGTCATACAATTTCCTGTATTTGAGTTAGGAAACAAAACCCAAGCAAGTCAAAACGATGCAGAACGAGACGAGACGCGACGAAACGAAAGTGAAGAAAAGGAAAGGAAAACAAAATTCACAAAATGGTTACGAGCATTTGCGGTTAACCACGAGACTGTAAACTAATACTGACCAGAATATTGTCGTCATATGAGCATGGAAAGGGAGGTAAAGCTTATGAAGGAGTAGGTAGGTAGGTAGGTAGGTAGGTAACCGATTCAAAATGCTGATTTAAAGGGACTTCACGTTGGTTTACATTTGACAAGGACCAAGCACCGATTACCAAGGACGAGGGTCAAACTTTTTTGATTAATTCAAGTGTAAATTGCACTGTAACTCGCTGTAAATATGCTAAAACTCAACACAACTGATAATTAATTGTGTCAAGGTGAAGTTACTTTCACTTACTTGACTGAACTTTGATCAATGAAACCCAAAGTGAGTAGGGTCCTTAATTGTATATGTATACACTTGATTGAATTCTCTTAATGAGACGAATGACAAAGTAAAGCTGATTATTAAAATCAAATTTAAACGAATGCAAATGAGAGTCAAAGTAATTAAATATTTATAAATATATTTTGATCGGGTTTCATTTCTGACACTTTCTTTGTAAACACATATTTATCAGTCATACTTCCAAACAAAAACTTAGTTCTCCCAGCCAATTTTAAGTTTCCTATTCCAACTGCTTGAAGTGATAAACCACATACAGTAGATACTGGTTGAACTGCTCTGGGATGGCTACATATTTATCCCTTCTGAATAGATCATTAATCTTCAAAAAGTGTAGTATACATTGAACTAGAATCTTGTAGCCCAATAAGTTTTTATATCAAATATAAAATATAAAAATAAAATAAATATAATGAAAGGAAAACATTTCTAAGCATTTGAACTTCTGGCATAAAAAGGGACTCACCTTGGATTTCAACCCCCCTTTATGTTGTTATGGTTGCTATGACACCTTTTCACAAGCAAATTATGCGTAAAATATATATATATATATATATATATATAGACACTTATGTATTCATATATATATAGACACTTATGTATTCATAATAATATTTATATTTTGTGAGTGCTCATTTGTCTTTAAAGTTACCAGGCAACTCTTTGCGTGTGGTTTTTGGGTCAGAGAGGAGAGAGCTGCCTTACCTCATTATAAACTGTTAGCTATTTTAATTAAAAACAATGTAAAATTTGATGAAATTTTATTTTATATTTTAAATAAATTAATATTTTAATATATTTTTAAGTAGTATATTCAATAAAAATCTCAATACTCTTGTAAACAGAAGGAAACTCCCCAAGTTCTAATAATGTTGGAGAAACATTTGCAACACTAGACACACCATAACAAAATGAACTAAAATAAACTACAACTAAAATTAGTAAATGTACCAATTAATAATAAATTCCAGTCATTAAAAATATTAATACAACAAACTTGTAGCTACCAAAAATTATATTAGCATTTTTGGTAAATGTCCATCATAACATTGAAACATTATCTACAAAGAATTCAGATGTAAAATATGAGATAAGATATGGTAGCCAAAAGATATGTAATCGCTATTGTCTGCTGCTTTCGAAAACCAAAAAAAAACATCACGCGTTTTTTGCCAAAAGCCAAATATTTGATAAGGATTTCCCCTGAAAACTTATTAAGATTCTATTGCGAATCACTTGGACAGTTTTATTAAACAATTAAAACTTATCAAAATTATAAATTATAAATTCTTATTATAATTAAAATACAATCATTGAAGAATTGCTTAAGGCAATTCATACATGAAACTGTTTTCCTCAACCAATTGATTGATTTGGGCTTGTCGATGGAATATTGGCAAAAATACAAATAAGTGTGTTTCAGTCACACATACACTCTAAAAAAATAGACACAAGTTCTAGGGGTATATTTACATAGAAAGTTCTTCAACCAAAATATGGCTATCAAATACCTTGGAGTTATTCTGCGTAAACACCTTAGACTACAGCGCCATGTAACAGGAGTAGTTGAAGGCAATGGCGCGGTGCATGTCTTGGCTAATTAACCCCGGAAACACAACCAACTACAAAGTCTTTCTAACTCCCTTAAAGGTAAATGGCATACAGATAGACAACAAAATCGCACATGGTACATATATACATTTAATAGATATTGTAAAAAAGAAGACTCTAGAAGAATCGAATACATTCAGCCTATAATCTAGGCTTAAGAATGTACATTTTTAATAAAAAGATTGTTCAATAATACTATAAAATTAGTTATTCATACTATAAACTAATTGTAATAAGCTTAAAAAAATATGAATAAATAATATATATTTAAAAGAATTCAAAGAGAAATACCCAATATATACATAAGGCATTCTATTTTAAGAATCTTCTTCAGTTTTGGGCTTATGTTTTATTTCCGATTTTAATATAATTTCAATATAACACACTTGGATTATATCTAAACAATATAATTATACAACACACTTGGATTTTATCAAATAAAAATAAACAAAATGCTTTTGTATATGAACACATTTTGAGCTCATATTATATTTTGAGTATTTATCTAAATGAACATAATCTGACTTCCGTTTTGCTATTTGCTTATATATAAATATATATATATATATATATATACAGTTGATCCCTAAACAAGCTTTAGAATTATGTCAAGCTTATCGGCTTCACACAGCAACCAATGCGTTGCGTTTCCTTTCCTTCCCAAAATCCCCTACGATATAGTCCCTATTCAACATGTGCTATTCAGCAAATGTGGTTACTTATCAGCCAGCAACAGAGCAAGCGAGAGAGAAGAGAGAGAGAGACAGAGACTGAATGAATGGTTAATTCATTTTTGGTTTCTGATTGACATTTGAGTTTTGCGTAAACATTAAGCGAAGACAAGTTATAAACATTTGTTTAACTTTTATAATTGACTGTTATTAAATATAGTCTGGAATTGGATATGTTATAGTTTGTTATAAAGTGTATTAAATTTCAAAGGGTATCAGAATGATAAATAAAATTTAACTGAGAAAACTTAGCCAAAAAACATTTTCAATTACCCGACAAAATTATATATCATATCAATTTCAGTTTGGGCTCAATTAAAAAAAAAAACAAAAATTTAATTCATTTTTTCAACTTTTTTTTATTGATTTTTATGAGTCTTGCACTTTATCTATATATTTATCGGTTTATCAGTTCTTTACAGATATATCAGCATATGTATATATATATGGAAAGTCATAAAATATTGTGTTTTTCTGCACTCTAAAAATAAACAGGCAATAATTTTCCGCTTAATATCGCACGAAAAGGAAAGCATGCGGAAAAGTGAAAAATTTCTTCTTTGACTGTTGCAAATTTCAAACAATATTGCAATATTTTAAAGGAAATTAAAAAGAAAACAAAAACTAATTTCAGTGTATTCAAATGTCGGTGTCCAGATACAAAAAATCATTAGGTATCATTTTATTGAAGCTTCCGCTAATTGTTATGTCGCTTAAATAGCGGTTTCGACTACAGATCTCCTGTTTCTATATAGTTAATTTTACATATATCATTCTGAATGTTATGTCTTCGGCCCCTTGTCTTCTGTCTTCTGTCTTCTGTTCGTGTCGCTTCTCAGTCAGTTGCTATTTTTAAATGCCCACGCATATATTAAAAACAAATTATCTAACCAATAAATATTTTTTTGACATTTCTTTCATTTACGCCAAGACACAGAAGTTGTTTGTTTTTTTATAGGGAATTAATCGGTTGATTAAAAGGTAATCAAACAGTTAACAAAAAAAAATGTGTCAAAGAAGAATTTCTCACAATCTATTAAAAACTATTTTATAAAAATATTTACTATTTATAGAAGAATTTAATTTTTGCAAATATTCTTAGAAAAGTCGAGCGGAACTCCAAAGATAAGGAAAATGTACTATAACTATTAATTGTATTCTATTTATTTGTAGATACTTAGGTATAAATAATAAAAACTGATTATCTAATCATGTAACCAACTAATAAATATAAATAAATTATTATGCATCTAACACATGCAACAGCAAAAACAACAGCAACATTAACACGTGCCGCCAATAAACTTTTGATCAAACAAGTTGCAACTGAAAGTGTTTTTTTCACTCTGCGTTAGGTGAAATAATGTACTTGAATAAAAAAACTTTTAACGGGTTTCCTTGTAAGGAAAAACTTGTTAAATTTGCTATAAGTTTGCCCATCTTTTTGGATTGTTTGACTATAAACGAGAATGTGATAAATGTCAGTGCTTGTTAAACTGTATTTTAACAGCAGAAAAATAAAGAGAAAAAAAATATATAATTAAATTAATATATATGTAATATCTGATAATTACATTAGCAGTTAAGTATAAATATATATATATATATATATATATATATATATTAAAAGTAATGTGACTCTGGGTTCATTCAAAAATATTAAAAAAAAGAATGTTGCAACTTTTGTGACCAATAAATGTCTCAATCAAAAACTTTTGATTACAGTTTTATTTATGTTTAATTAAATTAAATTCAAAATGCGTTTTACAATGAACTTGATTGATCGAAACATATACGCAATACAACAATTAAACAACTCCTAAAGTCTGACTAAACACAATTCATTCGAGTGCTGAGTAATTTCATAAGCAATTTTCATAATTATAATATAAATACCAACATGACGTTTATATGAGTTTTTCTCAACTAAATCTTCGCACATTGATAGTAATAATAATGGAATAACTTTATGGTGTTACATCATGATCAAAATTTTAGGTTTATGACTCATTTTACAAATAGTTGGAGTTGATTAAGAAATCAGGAAATCTAACTATGCACAATATGCATATATCAGTGTACAGTTTTAAATTGAATTAATTTTTATACAGAAAACAAGTTTCATCTATGTAAACAGCCTAAATACCATAGATATGAGTTGCCTGTTGCTCCTACAGTCGCTGAGATCAATAGGTTTCTAAAGATTGAGGGTAATTTGTTTATAGGCGTTATTAAAAAATATTTATATGTTAGTATAAAATTTCTTATATAGAAATATGCACTGCAATCAGGTTTAGAACAGTGGTAAAATTCTTGTAAGAATCGGGTCATTATAATCAAATCATAGCTATAAATGTGTATAAGACTTTTATGTCTTCGCATCACGTTTTTTTGGGTACATCTTATTGGAGATTAAAACCGAATCCAATATCAAGATTTCAATAAGCGTGGGCAACCACAAAACGTGATATTGTTGTTGTTCTTCTTGTTGTTGTTGTTGTTGTTGTTGTTGTTGTAGTTGTAGTTGTTAAGTTTTTTGTTGCTTTAATGTATATATAACGATAAAAAGCCGGTCACCAAGTAAAAATCAAATCAAAACCAACAAAAAAGAAAAATGAAAAACAACAACCAAAAAGAGGTAAAATATCGGCAACAACAAAACGGAAACTGAACAATGCTCTTGCCGCAATACTATTATAAAAAAAAAAACACCAAAACTAACATAAAAAAACATACATATCTGTTAAAATGTTAAAAACTAATACCCAAAATAATATATAAAACTTACATCACATTGACAACTCACAAGTCACTGACACAACAATAACGAAAACAGCAGCAGAAGCAACAGCAGCAACAACAACAACAACAACAACAACAACAACAACATCAACGGCAAATGCAATTTGGCTGCGGCAGCTGGGACCGAAATTTATTTGTTGTTGAAATTTGATTTCTTTTGATTTTGCTTTTGTTTGATATTTTGCTTCCTTCTTTAGTTTTTATTTGTTATTTTCAGTGGGAGGGGTAAAGAGATAAATAGAAGAAATTTTGTGTAAAAACGCGCGGCCCAAATCGAGCAGACTATCGCTTTGTTGTTTTTGTTATTGTATTTTATTTTTTTTTTTTTTTTGTGTGTTTGATGCGAGTGCTGCGGCTATTGCTTTGGATCTCATGAATGAAATGCGCGATTAAAAACACAAGAGGCGTGACGCGTCGCACAACAACCACAACAACAGCTACAAAAACAACATTAGCAGCATCAGCAACAACATCAACTAAATTATAAAACAAGTTTTGTGGCTTTGGCTTTGAAAAAGAGAGATAAATGCAGAATATAGACGAAAGCAAAAGAAATGAACGCAGGCTTTAAAATTTAACACCAAAATGTTAAACCGTATCGAAGCAACCACAATAATAACAATATCACTAGATATGCATTCATACTTAAGCACCCACACAGTGCACACATACTCACACACCATATTTTTATGTATGCAAATATAAATGTAAATATAAATATATATATATATATAGTATTTAAAGAAGCACACAGCTGATATTTGGCAGGAATAGTAAAAAAATGCTTCATGTGCTTTCTGCTTGCCAGTTAGAATTGGTTTATTTAGGTG
>JBAMBS010001831.1:0-13487 GCA_037044455.1 Zygothrica quintamaculata
TAGTCTCCTCAATAAACTAGTTTAATTAAGATAGATTTTAGTTGGATTTGAATTACCTGGCAACTTGTTTAATTATTATTGGCAAATGCAACAAACTAGTAGGAGAACAAGAACTTAGAATTAGATTAAAAGTACAATTTGCATTCATTAATCATGTCACTTCCAGTTCTTCTATATATCTTATATATATATATATATATATATATATGTATGTATAGATATATATATATATACTATATAGGTATACATTTTTACAAGTAATTAACTAACTTCATTTCTCCAATTAAATAACACTTTATGTATTCTTTAAAAGGTGTTAAGCCAACAGACACAACAACAGTTATTAACTATATTATATGGAAGTTAAGTACCTAAAGTACCTGCAATTATCTTTCTGTTTCCGGCATCTAAACAGCATAAACACAGCTAAAATCTGCTGTATTTCTTAAACAAGTTAATACTCATAAGTGACTGCCTAGCTACTTATGCATCAAAAGGCCTTTAAAAACTAAAAAAAAAAATATTACTAATTTCAATGTTGTATTTAAGTTTTAAATTTAACTTAAATTTTTAATTTTTAGTTTTTTTTCTGCATATATCTGAGGAGATATATATATATATATATGTGTGTATGTGTGTGTTTGTATTATATTTGCTTCCTTTTGCACTGAAAAACCACATTGCCGACTTTTGATTTATACGACACGACAGTGTTTCAAAGGCGGTAACTTTATGAAAAAAAAAACAAACAAAAATAAACAGAAAACTTAAAAAAAATATCCAATTGGTTACATGATTTCTTTGACAACTTTTTTCTTCAAGTGCGTGCCACAAAATACAAAAAAAAAAAAGAAAAAACAGAAAAAATGGTAAAAAAAAAAAAATAATAAACAATATACAAGAATAACAGCCAGCGACAGCGACAACAACGCCTCCTTTTCGAGGCTCAGCGAGTAACTTGCCAATTGATTTATTTATTTGCATAAATTTAACACGGCTCTGACAGCAGTTGAGTGTTTAAATTTTTCATTTTTCATTTTTCATGAACTATTATTAAGTTTTTTTTTTTTTGGTTTTAAGTTCCTTTTTTTAAGTGTGTGTGTGTGTGTATTTGTTTTTGCTGTTGTTGTTGATATTATTGTTGTTGTTGTTGTGTTGCTGTTGCTTTAACTGTCGCTGACTACCCACAGGCGATGCTGCATTGCTGCACGCAAGTTTGTTGCCTAAGTCTTTTGTTTTGCTTTTGGCAAGGAATTTTTATGGGCTATTTGACTTATTGTCAAAATATATTTTTATATTTTTAACACTACACTCTTTAAGAACAACATTTGATATGTGATATATATTTATATATGTGTGTATATGTGTGTGTGCCTGTATGTTTATTTTATCATAATTAACACCATTGCATGCAACTTAATAGATTAATTTTTTTTTTTTTTGTATTTTTAGGATTATAATTTTAACTTCAGTTAACACTGCACATACGTTGCTTTATTTGTTGTTCTGGTTGTGTTGTATTGTTTTCTTTTTTTTATAATTTACTGCTGCTGTTGTTGCTAATGATGATGCTGCCGCTGCTGCTGCTGCTGTTGTAATGTGTTGCGTTGTATGCTTGTTTGTTACTTAGTTCAATACCGAGGGCAGAGTGCTTAAAAGCGTGACAAAACACATTGGAGACACGGGCCACACTGAAAGCAGCAAATGTGCTAGCATCAGCACAAAGTCTCAGGTCTCAGGTCTCCCGACATACCGACTTGCCGACTTGCCAACTTGCCGACTGTTTGTTGTACATCAGCTGGTTTCAGTGACGACGAGCAGTGCCCGAATCGTTACCGAACTGCTGTCTCGGCTCAGATTTGCTTGTATTTTTTATATAGTTATGTTTGTTTTTTTATCTTTTTGTTTTGGTTTTTCATTGTTGCCAAAGCGAGTTTTTCATATGTGGCCCGCAAAATGTTGCTAGGGCAGCTTCCGGCTGGACATGTTGCTGGGGATGTGCATGTGTTTCATTGCGAATGTGTGTTTCACTTGACTCATTTGCATTTAATGAAGCTCCAATGCATATATAAATATATATGTACACTTCTACATATTTGTATCAATTTTTAATTAATTAATCAGGCAAACAAACAGCAGGAGCTAACAATGTGTACGTTTGCAAACTTTGGTGGCATCAAATATGCTAATGATAAATACATTTTTTGGCCAAAAAATTTATGAACCAGCCAAACAGGATACTCATACTGGGCATTGCACCGTTGTGGTCAGTTATGTATCCATTTATATACATATATATATATATATATAAATGTATATACATTCAAATATGTAAATAAATGTATTTATATATATTTTGAAGAAGAAAAAAAACACGTGCTTCTATTTCAACAGCCCTGACCTCCTTTGAAAGCCAAGCAAAACGTCTTGGGTAGGCCAAAAGGCCTCCGCTTTCAGCCACATTATATTACGTGAGCGACATTGAAATTGGATACAAATAATGCCCATATGCAGGCAATTTACGCATGATATGACGGTCATACATTAAAATGTGAATCTCTATAACAACAAAACTTATATCTGTCTTAACATATGTCTATAGCCATTTGTCCTTTGACAGAATATGCGAAATATAAAACAGTTTGTCAACAGCTTGTCATATATATACATAAATCTATATACATACATATATATATATATATATTAATGCGAATACAAATATATATATATATAAAAGTTAATTGTATGTTTAACATAATGTTGGCAATGTTAAACTATTAGCATAAAGCTAACAACTTATTTACAACAGATACCATCGGTTAGAGTACAGTAATGACTCATGTTCAGATACGCGTCATGTAAAATTCTGTTATAAATCTTGAAAGAATTTCTTATATATGCACATTAACTTTATTTTATATAAATTCACACAGTATTTTAAATGCAATTTTATGCAATTTATTAAATTCTATATATATATATATATCCTTTTATGTATTGTTTTGTTTGTATTTTTTTTTTTGTTGATTTCAAATGAGTTTCCTGTTTTATTTTTGGTTGAGTTATCAATTCACACATTTCTTGTTTATATGTAAAGTAAATAATTAATATATTTTTTTATGTGTGTATGTGTTTGCATGTTTGCTTGTATGTAGTTCAGGTTCAGGGCACTTAAAATGCCGTAATTAAAATGTAAATATAATTAAAAAACCATATCAATCAATCGGACGATCGATTAGCATACACAAGTTTTTGCAATTATGTAGTATTTATACCAATAGTAAATCAACACAAATGTCTGCTTCAAATGCTTTGGCTTGACAAGTTGCCTATACATCTACATATATATACATATATATATATATATATACTATATATATATATATCTATATGTGTTTGTCTTAAGGGGAGTATGGTATATGGACGAAACTGGTATTACAAAAGATTTTTATCACAGTTATGGTCTTTTTTTATTATCGTTTTTATTATTTTTACAACATTTTTTTGTTGTTGTTGTTGTTGCTCGCATGTGCTTATGATTGATCTGATGATTTTGTGGGCTGTACAAGTGGCAGCTACCGCTAGAAGCATTATTTTTTTCTATTTCAGTAAGCTTTTTTTCTGCTGATTTCTGCAATTTGTTTTTTCAACGTTTTTTTTTTGGACTTTATAGAGAGTGTGGGAGAATTTTGGATTTTTAACTCTTGAATAATCTGATAGTAATTTTATAAACTATTGAAAGTGACAGGCTAATTTATGATATAAGATTGGGCAAGGCTTCAGACTTTTAAATAATAATATATATTAATAGCGTTATCTGTATGCATATCATTTCAAAATTCATTACTTTCGATAACTATCACATCCTTGATATAGTTGTCAACCCATAGATATGCAACTGTCACATTACAGTCACTTCAACCATTGCTTACAACTGCATAAGTCGGTTAACATGGCCTCAAGCCTGACTTAAGCAATTCCCACTAACACTATCTCTCACATATAAGTGAATTCTTATTAGTTTTATTATTTACATTTTTAAATTTAATGCTAAGTTCAATGATATTCTCAAAATAAATAGCTAAGGCAATGTAACATCAGTCGTTGTGGATAATTGGCCGAAAAGATGAAAGCAAATTATTGACTTTAACATTGAATTGATTGCTCAGAACCAAAAGGCAGCTATGATGTTGTATATTTTATAATAAATATACATTTCAATTAGTTATACTGAATACCTAAGATTATCATTCATAGAAATCCTTTTACCTTACTCTTGCAGATAAAATATAGAAGTAGGCTAAAAGCGAAATTCTCTTGAGTTTTAAGGTACTAAAATTAAAGCATCTTCCAGAGCTTAACTATAGCCAGTCAAAGGTCATTCAATATTCACTTACATCGAATAATGTAAACTCATTTATATGCCTGCAAGGTGTTTATTTCCTTCTTTGATTTTTTTAAAGCTTCTGTTATTGATAATTCATTTTGATTGCCGCAATAAACAAATCACAATTAAATCGATAAAATAATGACCTTATCCAGTTAACTTTACGTTGAGATACCTATACCAATAAGTTTATATATATACATCTGATATATATATATATATTTTAGCTGTTAAATACACATGTTATTTATGCTAATCAATTAAATACGCTTTGCGTTGCGTTCTTCATTTTATTTACATAAATTAATTTAACAAATTTTTAATGTCTTAAAATCAATATAAAATTATTTAAGGACTTTAAAATGTATAAAAGAGATCGACAATAAGTTACCCTAAGTAACGTTCTGTAAGTAATAAGAAATCAACATATTTCAAATGGATATGTGGCGCCATCTTTTGTCAACATCTGACTTAATACAGCTGTCGCCATCTAGTGTTATTTTCTAAAAGTGACTGCAAATGGCCTACTTTGAAAGCTTTGCACCTAGTATTTTCCTTACATTTATATAAAAACAAGGATAGCAAGATATATCTGCAATCAACTGATTTAACGAGGGTTGATTTAAATGATACATATAATAATATAATAATATATATAACTAGCCTCTCTTTTCTTTCATTTGCTTTATTTACTATTTATGTAAAGTTATTGGTTCTACTTGAAATGTGTTAAAGATTATTAGACAAAAGTTAATTAAAATAAATTTACTATCTTTAGTTTAACTATGATGTAAACATATACATATATACATAAATTAAATATTAAGCCCAATTTCTGTTTATTTACTTAGATAGGAATGGAATTCAGGACAGGAACAACTTTTTGGGGTTATTTAAATTGAGAAACAGACAAAGAGAGAATAAATTATGGATCATTCCTTTTGGAATATTATGGTGCTCATACACAGGACAATTACTAAAATACATATTCTTTTTTTTATAGTATTCTATCTCTTTATTGTCATAATCTTAATATTTCAACACAGATTAAGAAAGAATCTATGCATCATAGATAGATTTGGGCAGCTCTTTGAGAATGTTTCTTTTTAGATGGTAAGTAATTACCACAGCTAATGCCCATTGCAAGTAATGATGTTTATATGCTAATTTTAAATTGCAGAAAAGTTGACTAATTACAGTATATGAAATATATATTATAAAAATTCTAAACTTCAATATTAAAGTAATATTAAAGAAATATACATGCAAAGCAGCGACAATCATTAACTTTGCCGTGTGCCCCATATAGAATTACATCATGTTTTATGCATAAACCTAATGAACTGCTACTACGGTTTAGCATTGTTTAAGCCCACATGTCATAATTTATATGTCCAGTGCCACCCAGTTGAGGCTGACAACCCGTATGGCTAATACAAAGTAATCAACACTGAGGGGCAATCGGACAGTTGTAAGCCATATTCTAATGTTCAGAATGTTGATATTGAACGCTTGACTGAATGCCATAGATATGTGAATAGATATGAAATGACATGACAGTCATAGCCATACGTTTATAGATATATACGTATATTAAAGATTTGAAAAAAGTATGTAACAAACCGCAGGAAACAACAACAAAACCCACGAGAATCATTTGCATACAATTCATCAATTGGTTTATTTCATAGGGAAGAAAGGCAAAGGGAGTCCTTCCTCAACTTTTTCACTTCACTTAAAATATGAGAAACTTTCTTCTAATAACTATAGAAATAAACGTAAACAATTTATTGTTATTTCTTATGAATAACTTATATTGAAGTGCATAAACATGTTAATTTTCCCTTTGCCGTTTTAAAGAATATTTGCAAATTCAAATGAAGTTGTAAGTTTGTTTGTAAGCAACTATGTGTCAAGTTGTATCTGAATTACTTGCAATTAATTATGATTAATCAAACAGACGAGATGTTGTACATTTACACCACACGACTGCAACACAGACTGTTATTATCTAGATCTAAGCTACACAACACAACACACAACTGGCTTATGGTCCAAGACTAGTATATAACATTGAGTGTAAATTGCGTGTTCAATAAAGAGCTGTGAAAATACTAATTAGCAATATATTGCCTGATTTTAATGGTCATGAATATAGAGTTAAATATAGAATGCAGTGACAATATTGGTAAGAATTTATATGAGAGTCTTTAATCAAAGGTGTTAGATTAAATTTGCTGTGGAAATCTAGTTACTGTATGTATGATATATTTATAATTTGTGCATTTAAAGCAAACATAAACAAACTTGATGATTCATCGACACGAGCACATACCACCTATAATTGTTCGCATCCGTCCAAATCTTTGCCACAGACAGAAGTGTTTTGGCCTTTAGAATTATTATTGTTAGGCATATCAAATTTCAAATTAATTTTAAACTCGTTTGAATTCAACTTGTACATTTCTTCTAAAAAACTAACTAAAACTTTATATTTTTTTTAATTTTTAACGTTTACACCTATTATAATTATTACATTATATTTTCTTTCCTAAAATAGAGCAATATTTTATATCCAACAGTTAAAAGCAACCATCGATCAAAGCAAAATTTTCACATGGGCCAAGTTAACAACCCGAAAGTACATTCAACACATTAAACAAGTAAGAAGTCTGTAGTCGAGTGTACCCGGCTACGAGAGCCCCTTTGCCTACATATACAGCCATACACACACATACTCATACATACACACAGTTCTGCGCGTACTTAGACATTAAAAATAAAATAATATTAAATATTAAAATATTAAATAATAATAATATTAATTAAATATTAATCATTTTAAGTCTTTTCGGTAAGTACAATCTTTATTGCACAACAGACTATAATCTATAATTAAATGTTTATTTAAGTTCAGCTATAGTAACTAATAGAAAATCAAAAGTTCAGGAACTGTCGATTATTTTGATTGCATTTCTTTTCACAACAAGAGTTTCATTCGTGTTGATCTACTTCTTTTATCAAGAAATAATATTTCTTAGCCGATATATATTCCTGCTTAACAATTCAAACATGGAACGAAACATATATATTAATCTCTTCTATTGATGGGAGTTATCCATATGCTGTCATACATGTTGGTCGAGCATTGAGAGTAAACACCTGCGTAAGATCGAACCTATCAATCGAACATGTTCGATTGTGTACAAACAGAATGAGCGCGAGAATTGTTATATATATATATATATATATATATACATAACAATATATATATATATATTTATACATATGAGTGAAATTGTTTTAAATCATATAAAGTCGTATTACGGGCAATATAATCACTCACAATATAATCCCTAGCGTGTCAAATTGATTATTATGTATGTGTATGACAGTGTGTGTATATATATATACAAATAATACAATAAACACTCAGTTGAATTAACACATGAAAAAGAGACTTTATATGTATATACTTTCCCATGCAGAATTTATACTACCCCAACATATTTTATATATCATCATACCTCTATATATATACATGTTACATGTTTACAAAATTATATAAAGTTGCAAATTAATCATTGAAATATATAATAAGTAAACAAAGACGTAGAATATTTTTTCTTTTCTCTTTTAATAGAACACATTAGTTAAAATTAACAAAAATGCGGAAAATAGATTAATTTCTATAATATAACTTATTATGACACTTTTGCGAAAAGTTTTCTACGCCCCTGCATAGAACACTCGACTCTCAATATGTATGCCTTGTCGCTTCTAATCTCAGCCAATAAAATTTGACTGTTAAGTCATATATGTACGACTACACAATACCCTGGATTTGCTGTGAGAAATACTCTTATTGCAAGATCTATTTCCTTTTGTTTTCTTTCCCTATGAAATCAATCCAGTACAGTTGCTCTTAACACTTTGTACTTCTGTGGCTATTACATTACTTTAATCAACTTCTAGTATCTAGTATCAATCTATCGGTTTGAATACATTTTCAATAGCTTTTTCAAATTTGTTACGTCAATTTGCTTTGTTAAATCTGTTAGCCAATAAAGTTCACAAAAAGATATTCCTATTGATAATAATCAATACCATACATATACTCAGTTTTCAAAGCCTACATAATCTTTAATATACCCGGCTTGAATTCAAATAAAATTAATTTGAGAATATTGTTATCAGGAAGCCGCAGATTTAATGCTCTTGCAAACAAAACTTGTTAACATATAAATTCCGATAGTTATTTTTCCTAATTGCTATTGTAGATAGGAATACTGCATTCAATATAATATCATCTAATCATTGTTTAAATAATGCATGAAACTGTTCATATTGCTGTAAGAACAAAAGATATTTCTATACTTCAATTCAAATTATGTCCATGGCAGATATTGAACAGCTAATTATAGAATAAGTGTTAAGTATGATGAACATCAGAAAGACAGACAGCCTGAACAAAGATAAGGTTGAAGATTTTATAAGTTTTATTGAGAGTATTAGAAGGTTTGTATGGCACTAGGAGTGCTCATCCCAGTTGATTGACGGTGCTCGCGTTTGAATCTCACAATTCAGTTGAATGCCGCAGTCGAAACGAGACAGAACCTCATATATACTCGTAAATGGTAAAGATTCGTTCCCTGTGATAACAAAAATGAGACGCAGTTGTTTGGATCTCATAATAGTATTGGGCTTTTTGCTTGTTAATCAAATATATGGACAGCCCTCGCCGGGGCGTCGTTTGAGATATGAGCCAAACTGGGAAAGCTTAGATCAGAGACCCTTGCCTCAGTGGTATGAAGAAGCGAAGGTTGGCATCTTTTTACACTTTGGGGTGTATTCAGTGCCAAGTTTGGGATCGGAATGGTTTTGGACCAATTGGATAAGTTAGTTTGTGTATTCATATATATTAAGATATAACATAACGATGCTTTATAGATCTGAAAAATGCGGACTATACACGATTTATGCAACGCAATTATAAGCCTGAGTTTACTTACCAGCAATTTGCAGAACAATTCACAGCGGAACTCTTTAATGCCACACAGTGGGCATTGCTTTTCCGAGATAGCGGTGCAAAGTAAATACTTTTAAATATCCATATATATATATTGTTCAATTGTTATTGTTTATATTGTTATTATATTGCCGATATCTATTACCAGATACGTTGTTTTGACTAGCAAACATCATGATGGATACACGTTATGGCCCTCAAAATACAGTTTTGGCTGGAATTCCATGGATGTTGGACCCAGACGAGATATTATAAGTATGTATTACTATATAATATAACCATATATATAAGTACCATATATACATAAGTTCTTTTCTACACTCCACAGAAGAACTTGCTGACGCTGTGCGTAGTAATTCAGATCTTAAATTTGGACTGTATTACTCACTGTTCGAGTGGTTCAATCGTATGTGGATTGATGATAAGTTGCATTTGTTACTCCAACAGCATTATGTAGACCACAAGGTACGACCCGAACAAATGGACTTAGTGAACGAATATTTACCAGACATTATATGGTCGGATGGTGATTGGGAAGCCCCGGCTAAATACTGGAAATCCGAAGAGTTTATTGCATGGTTATATAATGATAGTCCTGTGAGCGCGACAGTGGTGACAAATGATCGTTGGGGCTTTGGAACCGCCTGCATGCATGGCGATTTTTATAATTGTGCTGATCGGTATAATCCGGGTGTACTACAGACTCACAAATGGGAGAACGCCTTTACACTAGATCGTACCAGTTGGGGTCAGCGTTTTGATGTGACTTTGTCAGATTTTATGACATCCAAGGAACTCATTAAAGGTACAAATTGAGAAATATGTTAAGGAAAATTGCCTAACAGATTTGTTTTACAGAAATCGTTACCACTGTCAGTTGTAATGGCAACGTCCTAGTTAATATAGGACCAACTAAATATGGCACAATATTACCAATATTTGAGGAACGTCTGCGAGACATGGGACGTTGGCTTAAGATAAATGGTGAGGGAATATATGGCAGTGTACCCTGGATTTATCAGAATGACACTATGACTCCAAATGTTTGGTACACCCGAGCCCCGGGGTCAATATATAATGGCTTAACCCTCTATGTGTTTGTTTTGGAATATCCCTACGATACCAATGACCTAGATATCAGGCCAGCAGGCAAGAACATTACACTTTTTGGTAAAGTTCAGCTTGCCGGTGTCGATATCGCTAGCGAGAGCAGCTTACTAAATGAGAAAAATACACAGATAGTTATGCTGGGTATGGAGGACACCAAGATTTCAGTAAGAATATCAATATTGTTTTCTCTTTCATTTGCGCTTAAATTAAATTTTTTCTTCTCGCAGTGGACGGCAAGTAACAATAAACTGCACATCATATTCCCTCCCAAACATCATATTGATAAGCGGGGTTTAGATTTTGCATGGACCTTTAAAATAACTGTAAGACATTAATTATAATCTATAACAGCTGTAGAAGCTCTTAAACACTTACAGTTAAACGTAAGCACATTCATATACCTTGTTAGTGCATATTTACCTGTTTTATTTGACAATGATTGTCGATCAACATAATGATCTTTAATAGTCTATAACAGCCACTTGGTGCTCATAGTAGAACTTTATCTATCGCAAGGAAACAGAATGCCATATAATATATTCACAACGTTTGCGAATTTTTCCTAATACACTAATACTACCCGAATCTTCAAACAATTCTCTTTGCATACAACTCTGGCACTACAGCAACCATTTTTCTATCAAACATGTTTGCCGAGTCTAATTTCGTACTAATTCTTAGTACAAGTAGAGTAACATTACATTATTTAAAAAAAAAAAAACTAAAGACTTCTACATAACAGTGTCCGATCAATGATAATCATAGCAGCACTGCAAACGACAACAAGAAACTCTTTGATTTCAGTATCTTTTATTATCTATTTTTTTCTCGCTCTATTCTATGCGCTCCTTTAAAAGCTTTAGCATCCTGTTCACTTAAATGCTAAACTCTTCCCCAATTAATTTTTTAAATCAACATTATTGCAACCAAAACATACTAAAATAAGCAACAAAGCTTTATTAATCAAATCACTTGTATAATTAATTTTATATTTTTAAATAAACTTTATGTTTTATATTCTATGTCAAAAAATAAGTTTTTTAATGTATTTACTTTTTTTTTATTTATTTACTGTAAGAACTTTAACTTGTATTAAATTTTTTTTTTTTAATTTATTATGGCAGTAAGCAATTTTACTGTATTTATTATTATTTATATATACAGTTTTAGATATATTTTGTTCCAAGTACCTTATACACATAGTGAACCAACTTTTAGGCGCTTCCATTGCTATGCGAAGTGTAAGACAACATCTTAGTCTGCAATGCAGAGCGAATGATTCATGTTATGTTATACTTCTCTTATTAGCAACAGCAGTTATATGATTTAAATGTTCCAATTTGAATTTTTATAATTGGAAATTTGTATGTATTTCAACAATTAAAAATAGGGTTTTAAAATGTATTTAATTTAAAACCAGCTCTGCCAGCACTTTTAAATATTTTCAGTCTTCCGAGAACAGTTCCAGCGAATAAAAAATTACAAAAAATGCACGACCCACAAAACCATATGTGGAAAAAATGAGGGCTTGTCAATATATATATATTTTATTAATTCTTTTATTTCTCATTTTCCCTGTAAATTAAAAAGTAGTTCAACCTTTAATCATTTTAAATAGGCTTTTTGTATTTGCCGCCAATCTTTTATTGTTATGGCATAATATAGTCAAAGTTTTTATTGTTAAAATTTAATTTAATCTAACCAGTATACATTGTAATTGAAAGATAAACAATAATACATATTTAGTTAAGCTTAAAAAATACTACATTTTTGAATTTTTAATTATGATACTTTACGCGTTTAAAACATTAAAAGTGCAATAAATTTTTTATAAAATATATTTGGGATATTTATTCGGTATTATTTTCTATTATAAATAATGAACTTTCTGGTATTTAAGGGTGTTATTTCATTATCCTGTATACGGTCACACTGCTCATCGGTATTGTCGATGTATCGTTGCCTTGACCATCTCTAGTCTGATTGGCACAACAAACGCGAAAAGTTGCAATTCCTGGCGTTGGATTTTCCCTGCATTTTGCAACAAGTAAAGTGTTCAAGAAAACTAAAATAATCTTCTTAATCCTTTTTTTTCGATTGGTACCTGGTAGTGTATATAAGAAAAAAAAAACATCATTAGTATATGTGACTTAATGAAAATAAATTAAAAGTCTAACAAGTGCAGGGGGAAGCAAAATACCATCACAAAAAGTTTTAAAAGAGCGTGCGCGTGGTTAAGAGTGAGAGTTATAGAGAGGCGTATGCTATTGTGTGTGCATACGCTTGTGTATGTGTCAAGCGCTTTTATCAATAATGCGGCAATTGTTTTGGTTATGCCTTTCATTTGTTCAGCTGTATAGCTAGTTTAAACTAAAATGTTGTCTTTTCTATGCAATTAAAATGTAAAAGTGAGCAAATATAAATGTTCGTTATATAAATAGCTATAGCAACGTTTTGTGAAGGCCACCTGTCGTATGCACTGCCTGCAAAATAAATTGAGCTTATTCAAGCGTGAATATTGTGGCGTTCATTGTGGAAAAGGCGTTGATTTAATTAATTCACCTTGCGAGTAATTTTGAATTGTTTTAGTTCTTTATCAATTAGAATCTTAGCAAGCAAAACATTGAATGCGTCATTATACGTACTCTGAGAATTAAGTTAATTGGGTGTGAGATCAAAAATAAACAACAATTGTAAGGGCGCCGTTATATACAGAGCTGCCACCTTGTAATACGCTTGTTTTGTTCATTTAATATAAATGAAAATTGTTATATTTTTTTTATTATGTTTTTAATAATAATCCTATATTTTCTAACTAAAAATACTAATAGAAAACAATTGTAAGGAAAAAGAGACAAATTACCATATTTTACTAGCTCTGCAAACTATATGGTAACTCTATACGAGAGAGCGAGCAGCAGCTGTTCTCTCTCACTCTCTGACAACCCGTTGCCATACGTC
>JBAMBS010001835.1:0-11148 GCA_037044455.1 Zygothrica quintamaculata
ATATGTATATACTATATGTATTTATATATAATATAATATATACATATTTATATATTTTTTTTTATGTTGCAGCTTACACTTGAAATATCTTTAAATACTTGCACAAAACTTTCACAGAGCAAAACTGATTTAGATTCAGTATATATATATATATATATATAAATAGCTTTAATTATTATACATATAATTATATAATAATTGCATATTATATATATATATATTACATTATTAGAAATATTATATATAATATTATTAAAATGTATTCTACTTATTTCTTACTTTCTGAGCTGCTTTCTTAGCAGAGTTTCCTTAAATAGTGAAATTCATATTGTTCAATGCAAGACGCACTTTACCTGAGACGAAAATGAGTAACAAAAGGAACAATGAAATTATGGAGAAGAGCTTGAATGATTTTACATACAGAGAGTGCACGTCGGCCATTGGTATAGTAACTGCAAAGAACCGTTAGGTTTGTATACCAGAGTGCGCTATGTATGTATGTATTTTATATATATATTTCCAACATTTTATTTATTTCTTTTATTTACTCTATTAATAATATTTCTCTATGCAACTTTTTTGCTTAAAATTTATTTGAAGTTATTTGGAGTTGAATTGATGTAAATATTTTGACAATTTATTTTAGGCCTGCCCAGCTCATAACTAATAACTGTTTTCTTGTATGTTTTCTGTGTGTGTTTGTGTGTGTGCCTTGGTTATTAATAGGCGACAAAGCAATTAGCCAAAATGGATATAATTAAGGAATAACCTAAACCCACAAATATTTCATATATAACGCATAAATAAATGAAAGAAAGAACTTATTTAGGTGTGTTAATCATCAATCATAGTTAAAAGTGTACGCCATTGAGTTATTCTGCGTGTGTATGCGTGCGTGTGTGTGTGTGTTTGGTTGTGTATTTTGGTATACTTCTTTACATAGTAGTATGTGTGCTAAAGGCAACTATTTGGTATAGCTTTATGGCGCTTATCGTAATTAAATTTGTTGCTTTTGCGACACTTAAGGCGATTATTGCATCGTTTCCTTTTGCCCCAATTGAATTGAATTGGTAACGATTAATCAAATAAATGGCAATTGCTAACAATTTAACTAACTTATTATTACTATTATTATTATAATTATTATTACATGTATTGAAATTGTTAAGAGCAAAAATTGTTGCCTACATTATTTTCCTGTGAAATATTTAGATATTTTTATATTAATTTTTCATTTTTGCTGATTTCTGTGCAAGTTTCTAACTGTCATTAAAAGACATTAAGGGACGAAATGTAATAAATTATCAAAACCAAAATATATATATATAAATAATTAATTATGATATTATTAATTAACTTATATAAAGTCTAGAATTTATAATTTCCGATATATTTATATATATTTCATTATAAACTGCTCTTTTTTAAGTCTCTTGCTGTTTATGACATTTAATTAAAAATGCCAGAATATATAATAAGTATATATATATATATATACATATTGCCACATGCTGGCAACGCTGTGCTTTGCAAATTGTGGCATAATGATACTAATATATATATATGTAAACTGCTGGCTTGATTTGGCCAAAAATATTACGGCTAATAGGTAGAATAATTTGCCATTTGATTGCATACTAAATTGGTGCAATTGGTTAAATTGCTTGCTTGCAACATGGCAACAGTTGCACCTATACTTTTGCACAAGGTTTTTGTTGTCGCAAGTGTAATTCTAGTTTTTGTTCTTAGCCAAGAAAATCAAGGTAATTGCTTGGCATCTTGTTGAAACTAAACTTTAGAAACAATCAGCTGTGGCTCAGCATTTGATAATGAATATAGTATATATATATATATATATATATGTATATATATATATATATAGAAAGAGAGAACGGAATGTATAAAATTGAGAAAATGTGGCATGAGGCTTGGTAATATATGCCACGGCTTGTGGCATTTGTGGAATTTACGCAATTTAAGCTTTTAAGTGATTTCATTTGCCTTTTGCTTAAAGTGTGAGCATACTCGTTCAACTTGGTAAATACCATTTTCCTTTAAGCTTTTACTTTCACTCTCTCTTTTCCACTCTCTATTTATCTATCTGTTTGTCTGTCAGTCAGTCAGTTTCCTTTCTTAGCCTTGTTTTTATATGTTGGCTTTTGACAAATTGCGGCAATTTTATTTGTTGCACTTGTGGCTCTTAGCATGTGAATTCAGCCTAAGACAGAGCCAAGGCAAATTCATGGCCTAAAGCATAACAAATCTTTACACAAAACTCTCAAAAAAAAAGAAATTATATATATATATATATATATGTACACATGCGGTTGAATAATTCCCATTTACTTATTGCTAAATATTTAATCAAGTATATATTTACATATATATATTTATTTTAACTTACCAATTTAAGCCATATATTTGTTATAAGCAATTGATTTTTTTCGTCCTGCAAAAAGAAAAACAAATAGATAAATATTTAAGTAAAATTTAAATTGCATTTTCTATTAAATAAATATTTATATTACATTGCATTTTTATTAGTTCTAACTTAAATAGTTAAATAGCTTAAAATACACACAACTTGTACTAATATTAGTCAATGGCATAGCTAAATTTCAATTGAAAATAAAATCAAATAAAATTATTCTCAATTGTGTCCTGCAATTTCTTCATTGATGCAAATACAAAGGAATCAAAGCAAGCAATTCTATATAAAATCAATTTAAATCAAATTATTTTCTCCAATTTATATATAGAAAATACTATATATGTTTTTCTTTTATAGTACTATTCTATGCAGAATTGTTTTGGCCTTGCTGCCGTGTACAGAATCAGTTACAAAGAAGGACAAAGTAAGCTTGTTAACCAATAAAATTATGGCTATATTTTCTTAGGATTCCAATAAAATAAATCACGTTGATAGCCATCAAAAGAATCGAAATTTGAATGGTGAATACTATAGCAACTTATTAATTGGATGATAGTTATAATTAATAGAGGTTTTATAATTTTATAGATCGCATGTGTTCCAAAAAAATGTTATTTTCCAGCAAGATGCAAGTGACTTTTTGACCACAAGCAAATTGTCATTGTATAATAAATTCAATTCGAATAATTCTATATTTTAAAATGGATCCAAAAATTTTAGAAATTTTGATTTAAGTATAGAGAGCTATAGGAAAAATATGCTTAAAAAGAAAATGTATGTTTTCTAAAGAAAAGCTTTATTGATCCGCTCTCGTAAATCGAACGATTTGCTCTTCTTAAAGTATAATGCTGATCGGGTTAAATAGCTCAGACTTTGCTCTAATTTGCTGCTCCTTAGCAGGTATTGGAGCAACTATAATGGAGGCAAATTCTTTGCTAACAAATTTTAAGTTAATTGCGAAATTTCTTCAACGCATTCTTGTTTCATGTTGCAAGTTGTTAAAAGATTCTATAACAATCATAGAAGTTATTCATGCAACAATTTCCATACTGCAAACAAGCAGCTGCTTATAACAGCTTTCACTGTTTACAGCAAGTTGTATTCGTGAGCGTGTGTGTGTGTGTGTCAGAGTTTGTGTATGTTTATACTTGGTCAAGTGTACACAGCTTAGTTAATGTGCTTAACGTGCTTACTGTGTTTACTGTAGGTACAGTAAATACCTAACAAACAGCTCTAATACTGCCTTGTAATGCTCTTTGCCTTCGATTTACATTTCAATAAATTTCCGTTTGATGCACCACTTTTAATTGGAAACAAAATAATACTTGTGTAAATAATATTAAGTTATTTTACATTGCATTTAATAATAGATATAAACAAGTATTGAAATAAATAGGTATAAATCGGTTTAAATATTTAAATTTAAATATGATATTCATACCAGAAAGAAGGCTTATAGAAAAATTATTTAAATTTGTGTGTAAAAAGAAAAGTCTAACAAATTTTTAATTTAGGGAAGCTTAAAAAAATTACCAAAAAAAAAGAAAAAAATAATAGTAAAATAAAATAAATAAATCAAAAACAATAAAATAAGTAAACAATAAATAATTAAATAAAACAATATAAAATGAAATAGCCCTCTGAGTCCAGTGAAAATATAAAATCCAACAAATTGCTTATAATAATTTATGGAAGCTTCATAAAATTGTTAAAAAAAAAGAAAATATAATAATAATAAAATAAAGTATATAAAAAAGAAAAAATAAAATAAATGAACCTAAAATATTAAAGTAAAATAAAACATAAATTAATAGTGATAAACCGAAGTGTGAAACCGCAAATATAAAAACTTAAAACTCAAATTAAAACAGCCTTTAGTTACTATTTTTTAGATTATTATTATATGTGAAATAAATTTAATAAATAATTTTTGAATTATAGTATACTTTATATAAATTTTGTTCAGTGTAAATTTAGTTTATTTGACTTCATTTGACAATTGATTGAAAATACATAAAACTGTGATGTGAATTTTGAAATTGTGACAAATAATTATTTGATTTTAATCAAAGGGAAACTTTGTGTCAATTGAATTGATTAGAAAATATATATATATAGATATGTATATATATGTATATTTTTATCAAAATTGCATAAATTTTTGGTAAATGAAAATTAAAGTTAATTTCTAAAAAGTAAAAATTTGATTTGCTTTTTTTTTTTGTTTTTATATTGTAAGTAGATTGAATATTGTTGGATAACGATAATTATTATCCTTTATTCTATGGATCGTTAGTTGCATTAATGAGTAGATAATAAACAGAAAGGAAATACTTGTTTTATTCATTATTGTTGTTGTTGTTGTTGTTGTTGTTGTTGTTGTTGCTCATTAGAGAACGGAAATCAAAATAGACAATGAGTTGGCAGAATTGCATAAAGGTCAAGCTTAATGTTTCATTCATTTGTCCAGAATCATGTTCTGTATAAACATGATTTTTCTTTCTGTTGTTTTCGTTCGTTACATTTTTTCGTTTTTTTTTTTGTTTTTTTATTTGTCATATTTAAGCTGTCGAGTATTGAGGCTACTTGCCGCGAGTTGACTGTAGATGGCATATTTATGTAGCGCAATGATTAACATATAAATTAAAAATGAATTCGTCGAAAGTAACGCTTTTGCTTGACGCTATTTTGCTGACGGCTTTCTTTGCCAACGTGCCCGGCATAAAAGTTGTCATTCTAGGCGAAATAACAGGCCTATGGCTAAAATGGATAAAAAATATATATACATATATATAGAAAATATAAGAGAATGAAAGAGGCCAACGGTCCAACGATATAACAGTCCAATGGTTCATTGCTTGAACCGGCCAAATAACGGTGACCAACCTAACGGCCAACGGGCAAACAGGCAACTGGCCAATTGTAGGATTCTAAGAATTTGGCTTAAGTATATATATATATATATATATATATATTTGCTACATTGGAAATAATGTTTGACCTTTTGGCTTATTAGGGTTTTTTCTCTTTCTCTCTATTTTGGCTTTCTCTATTTTTTTTTTCATTTTTATTTTAGATGATTCTCTACTGATGCTGCCCAGATGCTGTACTGCTTTTATTTTAACTCTATGTCTGCTTCTTCTTCTTACTATGCTTTTGACCAAACGAGGGCATTTTGTGGCCAAATGCCAATTTGTAAGTGGCAACAACAGAAATCGACAAGCAGGCAAATGTCTGGACCTATATAACGACAGGCAAATCCTTAGTTTAGGTGACGAATGTGTGCTTGCGGTTAGTTAAATGGCAAACTAAAAGCGTTTCTGGCTCCAAAAAACAGGAAATCAAACCCAACAGCAACAACAACAAACAAAACAACAACAACTAAAGAAACAACAACAACAAAATAATCGAACTCTTTAAAAGGCAAAATATGCGTGAACCTAGAAATGGATGTTGAAATTGTGTTAGATTTGTTTGTTATAAATCGTAAAATGTTTTGTCGCCCACATAACAACAAAACACAAAAAAACATACACACATATATATGTATATGTATATGTATAAATATATATATAAATCAAACACATACAAAAGGAAAACCGTAATTGTTTTGTGGGTTTGAATTGTGCAGTAAGTATTAAAACTTAAGCATCAAATTTTCTGCTGCAAGTCTATTGGCTTAAGTGGTTTTGTTATAAGCCAAAATTATATCAATTTAAGCATGATTATAACCATTAAATTGAAGTTGCAAAAAGCATTTAAGAGACTTGCAAACTATACAATTTAATTTCTATTCGATATACTTAAATATTCATTCAAATTTTCATTTCAAGTTCAAATTCAACTTGCACTTTGTTGCATGTTATACTAATGAATTAATAAATCAATTTACTAATAATAGTATTAAGGAGTTTTTTTTAATTATATTAAACTTTATTAATATTATTTTGTTTTTTAATACTATTATTTATTGATCATTTTAAAACCCTTTACCCCTTTACCTTTTGAAAAAAACCAAAAAGGAAGCTAAAAGGCGCGAATCAACAGGCTTACTTCTGTATGTAGAACTCTGTATATATTGTGTGTATGTTACTATATGTAGGCAAAAGGTTTCTAGTAGTCGGTTACACTTGACTACAGCTTTCTTATTATTTTATTTATTTATTTTACTCAGCAAAGAAGTTTTTACACTTCCTCGCCTTGAGTAGTTTAAAAAAATCCGTTAACACAAACGAAAATATTGCAAACTTAGATAGTTACAAGTAGTAAGATGATCATTATTGGACTATTATTATTGTTACCCGCCTTGATGGGAAGGTTGAACAAATCATTGTCATCCAAATATGAAAAAAAATGGTAAGTATTAACGGAATAGTATTCCAAATTAAAAAAAATATGTAAAGGTAAACCAAAGTAACCTTGAGATGTGAGTGTGAAATTTGAGTTATGTATACTTATACTTGCTTAAACTAATTGAGAATTACAAAGGTTGCTCCTGTTGGTATGCAATATAAATTTGAAAATTAAAAATCTTTTTTTTTTTTTTTTTAATTTATATATTTTATTCATTAGGAAGCGCTCAGAGAATTTGAGCTTAACCTAACGGGGGGTAACAAGTATTTTTTGGAAACAATAGTTTCCCTAAAACTATTCCGTTAATACTTACCATTTTTTTTCATATTTGGATGACAATGATTTGTTCAACCTTCCCATCAAGGCGGGTAACAATAATAATAGTCCAATAATGATCATCTTACTACTTGTAACTATCTAAGTTTGCAATATTGTCGTTTGTGTTAACGAATTTTTTTAAACTACTCAAGGCGAGGAAGTGTAAAAACTTCTTTGCTGAGTAAAATAAATAAATAAAATAATAAGAAAGCTGTAGTCAAGTGTAACCGACTACTAGAAACCTTTTGCCTACATATAGTAACATACACACAATATATACAGAGTTCTACATACAGAAGTAAGCCTGTTGATTCGCGCCTTTTAGCTTCCTTTTTGGTTTTTTTCAAAAGGTAAAGGGGTAAAGGGTTTTAAAATGATCAATAAATAATAGTATTAAAAAACAAAATAATATTAATAAAGTTTAATATAATTAAAAAAAACTCCTTAATACTATTATTAGTAAATTGATTTATTAATTCATTAGTATAACATGCAACAAAGTGCAAGTTGAATTTGAACTTGAAATGAAAATTTGAATGAATATTTAAGTATATCGAATAGAAATTAAATTGTATAGTTTGCAAGTCTCTTAAATGCTTTTTGCAACTTCAATTTAATGGTTATAATCATGCTTAAATTGATATAATTTTGGCTTATAACAAAACCACTTAAGCCAATAGACTTGCAGCAGAAAATTTGATGCTTAAGTTTTAATACTTACTGCACAATTCAAACCCACAAAACAATTACGGTTTTCCTTTTGTATGTGTTTGATTTATATATATATTTATACATATACATATACATATATATGTGTGTATGTTTTTTTGTGTTTTGTTGTTATGTGGGCGACAAAACATTTTACGATTTATAACAAACAAATCTAACACAATTTCAACATCCATTTCTAGGTTCACGCATATTTTGCCTTTTAAAGAGTTCGATTATTTTGTTGTTGTTGTTTCTTTAGTTGTTGTTGTTTTGTTTGTTGTTGTTGCTGTTGGGTTTGATTTCCTGTTTTTTGGAGCCAGAAACGCTTTTAGTTTGCCATTTAACTAACCGCAAGCACACATTCGTCACCTAAACTAAGGATTTGCCTGTCGTTATATAGGTCCAGACATTTGCCTGCTTGTCGATTTCTGTTGTTGCCACTTACAAATTGGCATTTGGCCACAAAATGCCCTCGTTTGGTCAAAAGCATAGTAAGAAGAAGAAGCAGACATAGAGTTAAAATAAAAGCAGTACAGCATCTGGGCAGCATCAGTAGAGAATCATCTAAAATAAAAATGAAAAAAAAAATAGAGAAAGCCAAAATAGAGAGAAAGAGAAAAAACCCTAATAAGCCAAAAGGTCAAACATTATTTCCAATGTAGCAAATATATATATATATATATATATATACTTAAGCCAAATTCTTAGAATCCTACAATTGGCCAGTTGCCTGTTTGCCCGTTGGCCGTTAGGTTGGTCACCGTTATTTGGCCGGTTCAAGCAATGAACCATTGGACTGTTATATCGTTGGACCGTTGGCCTCTTTCATTCTCTTATATTTTCTATATATATGTATATATATTTTTTATCCATTTTAGCCATAGGCCTGTTATTTCGCCTAGAATGACAACTTTTATGCCGGGCACGTTGGCAAAGAAAGCCGTCAGCAAAATAGCGTCAAGCAAAAGCGTTACTTTCGACGAATTCATTTTTAATTTATATGTTAATCATTGCGCTACATAAATATGCCATCTACAGTCAACTCGCGGCAAGTAGCCTCAATACTCGACAGCTTAAATATGACAAATAAAAAAACAAAAAAAAAAACGAAAAAATGTAACGAACGAAAACAACAGAAAGAAAAATCATGTTTATACAGAACATGATTCTGGACAAATGAATGAAACATTAAGCTTGACCTTTATGCAATTTCTGCCAACTCATTGTCTATTTTGATTTCCGTTCTCTAATGAGCAACAACAACAACAACAACAACAACAACAACAACAATAATGAATAAAACAAGTATTTCCTTTCTGTTTATTATCTACTCATTAATGCAACTAACGATCCATAGAATAAAGGATAATAATTATCGCTTATCCAACAATATTCAATCTACTTACAATATAAAAACAAAAAAAAAAAAGCAAATCAAATTTTTACTTTTTAGAAATTAACTTTAATTTTCATTTACCAAAAATTTATGCAATTTTGATAAAAATATACATATATATACATATCTATATATATATATTTTCTAATCAATTCAATTGACACAAAGTTTCCCTTTGATTAAAATCAAATAATTATTTGTCACAATTTCAAAATTCACATCACAGTTTTATGTATTTTCAATCAATTGTCAAATGAAGTCAAATAAACTAAATTTACACTGAACAAAATTTATATAAAGTATACTATAATTCAAAAATTATTTATTAAATTTATTTCACATATAATAATAATCTAAAAAATAGTAACTAAAGGCTGTTTTAATTTGAGTTTTAAGTTTTTTTATATTTGCGGTTTCAGCACTTCGGTTTATCACTATTAATTTATGTTTTATTTTACTTTAATATTTTAGGTTCATTTATTTTATTTTTTCTTTTTTATATACTTTATTTTATTATTATTATATTTTCTTTTTTTTTAACAATTTTATGAAGCTTCCATAAATTATTATAAGCAATTTGTTGGATTTTATATTTTCACTGGACTCAGAGGGCTATTTCATTTTATATTGTTTTATTTAATTATTTATTGTTTACTTATTTTATTGTTTTTGATTTATTTATTTTATTTTACTATTATTTTTTTCTTTTTTTTTGGTAATTTTTTTAAGCTTCCCTAAATTAAAAATTTGTTAGACTTTTCTTTTTACACACAAATTTAAATAATTTTTCTATAAGCCTTCTTTCTGGTATGAATATCATATTTAAATTTAAATATTTAAACCGATTTATACCTATTTATTTCAATACTTGTTTATATCTATTATTAAATGCAATGTAAAATAACTTAATATTATTTACACAAGTATTATTTTGTTTCCAATTAAAAGTGGTGCATCAAACGGAAATTTATTGAAATGTAAATCGAAGGCAAAGAGCATTACAAGGCAGTATTAGAGCTGTTTGTTAGGTATTTACTGTACCTACAGTAAACACAGTAAGCACGTTAAGCACATTAACTAAGCTGTGTACACTTGACCAAGTATAAACATACACAAACTCTGACACACACACACACACGCTCACGAATACAACTTGCTGTAAACAGTGAAAGCTGTTATAAGCAGCTGCTTGTTTGCAGTATGGAAATTGTTGCATGAATAACTTCTATGATTGTTATAGAATCTTTTAACAACTTGCAACATGAAACAAGAATGCGTTGAAGAAATTTCGCAATTAACTTAAAATTTGTTAGCAAAGAATTTGCCTCCATTATAGTTGCTCCAATACCTGCTAAGGAGCAGCAAATTAGAGCAAAGTCTGAGCTATTTAACCCGATCAGCATTATACTTTAAAGAAGAGCAAATCGTTCGATTTACGAGAGCGGATCAATAAAGCTTTTCTTTAGAAAACATACATTTTCTTTTTAAGCATATTTTTCCTATAGCTCTCTATACTTAAATCAAAATTTCTAAAATTTTTGGATCCATTTTAAAATATAGAATTATTCGAATATCAATTTATTATACAATGACAATTTGCTTGTGGTCAAAAAGTCACTTGCATCTTGCTGGAAAATAACATTTTTTTGGAACACATGCGATCTATAAAATTATAAAACCTCTATTAATTATAACTATCATCCAATTAATAAGTTGCTATAGTATTCACCATTCAAATTTCGATTCTTTTGATGGCTATCAACGTGATTTATTTTATTGGAATCCTAAGAAAATATAGCCATAATTTTATTGGTTAACAAGCTTACTTTGTCCTTCTTTGTAACTGATTCTGTACACGGCAGCAAGGCCAAAACAATTCTGCATAGAATAGTACTATAAAAGAAAAACATATATAGTATTTTCTATATATAAATTGGAG
>JBAMBS010001838.1:0-97031 GCA_037044455.1 Zygothrica quintamaculata
CCTCGTTAACAATTTTCTTGAAGCGTTCCTGATCATTCTCTGTTAGCAGAGTAATAGCTGTACCTTTTTTACCAGCACGAGCCGTACGACCCACGCGATGAATATGTGTCGTTATATGACGTGGTGCATCGTAGGAAAGCACAATGTCCACATTTGATACATCAATACCGCGCGCTAGTGCATCAGAGCAGATAAGGCCATTAATCTCACCACGCTCAAATTTAGCTAGCTGCTCCTTACGTAATGCTGCCGACAAATTGGCTGAAAGTTCGCCCACAACAGTGCCTGTTGTGTCGAACATTATTTCCAATACAAAGGCCAAACGGCTGGCGGTATCGCCGCTATTAGTAAAGCACAAGAATCGCTTCCAATTGTTTTGCTGCACTAGCGCGTACAGGGTTAGAGGTTTATAACGCATCTCCGTAAGGCAGAACTGTTCAGTCAATTCCGCTGGTGTTGTGTACTTTCCTATAAATTCACTAGTCTGCACAATATTCAGTTGGTTTGATTTCCCTTCGTTGTTCAAGTCAGGCTGCACTGTTGGCAACGACAGCACAGTGGTAAACAGCTTCGGCTGAAATAGACGTAAGCTTTGCAACTTTTCGGGATCCTGCGATAGGGTGGCCGAGAAAAGTAATTTGTGAGGTTGTTTGCCGTAGCTATTGAGAAGTTCCTGGTAACACAATGGAGCCTGCAAGCCTGCCAATAGTTGATCAGTGGTAGTACGCACATGTGAGTCCAAATGATAAAGCCAGTTTTGAAACACAGCATCCATTATGCGATCCGCTTCGTCGATGACCAAAAACTGCAACGCCTTAAGGCAAAAGCCCTTGGTGGCATGCAAATGATCCACTAAGCGACCTAAAGCGAAAAATTTTGAAAGTAAGATACATTCATATGAGTTCAATTACCCACTTACCTGGTGTGGTGATAACAATGTCTACTTTGGAGTAGTAGGTGCCCTTGTATATCTCCAGCAACTTGTCCTGCTCATCCTCCAAACGATGCTGCTTAGAAAGAAGGCACACTTCCAACTCGGTCTTGCTGCAAAGCGTGCTAAACACTTTATACACCTGTAAAGCCAACTCAGCAACTGGTAGAACAACTAGAGCGCGTACTTTGCATTGCACTCGCTTGGACAGTAGCTGAACAAGAGGAATTGCAAAGGCCAATGTTTTGCCACTACCAGTGGGCGCTGATACGCAAATGTCGCGGGGTCGAAATGGCTCTGGCTTCGAGTGTGCCTCGAGTACCCATGGTATTACAGCGCGTTGTACAGGAAATAGACGCTTTATTTTCATTTGTTTCAGAGCACTGCGCGTGTATTTCTCTAGGTATGGTTGCCGATTGATCGATGCCTCATCCAATTCGGCATCAGCACTGTCGTCAAGTCTAAGACTACCACCCTCAATAATTGTGGGATGTGTAAGCCAAGCGGGTAACACCATTTCCACCTTTTGGCGTTTGGCTGCTGCATCTGCCCCAAGAACTTGAAAATCATTTGATGTCTCATTCTCCTGAGGCTTTTCATCTTCTGTTTGCTTTGCTTTGGTTTCATCATCTGCTTCTGATATTGGTGTCTGAATATCCTTTAGTTGTTCATTGGCAGGAGCAGAAACTTTCTCACTTGCGGGTTTAGTCTCGCTGTTATTGACCTTTCTTTTTCGTTTCTCTACTTTTTGCAGTAACTTTTGTAATATTTCATCCTCATTTGCCACAATGCTACTACCTTTCGCATTTTTTTCGCGATCGTCCGTATAACTGTAAATGCAGAAAATTAAGAAATGTATTCCATTTAAAATTGGTTGAAACCAATTCTTACCGATTTACTGTGAATAATTCCATTTTATATTAATGTTTTATAAAAGCCGCGCACGTGTCGCAGCTTGTTTACGTATTTTCGATACCTTTATCAATGTGCATTTGTATCGATAGTTTTCTTAACGAAACATTCCTTACTTTAAGTGTGGCCAGTTGTAGCGCGCATATTTGAATTCGCAAGAATTGTATGTTGTAAATACAGTCGAGTTCCGATAATAATGCCACGGGGATCATATTTTTACGAATTACGCGGAATTTCGAATTACCGAGACGTCCACTTAACGAGGCTCAACAGAGGAAATTTCAAATTAAGAGTTTTTATATTTTAGATAATGATTATATATTTCGTTATTGCTTAGACTCAAGAAATCAACATAATTACATTCATTTGTACTTTTTATACAATAAATGCAAATTAAATTAATTAATTATTCATATGTTTAACCGAAAATAATGAGACAGCAAAATAATTCAGCATGTATAACGATATTAAGGCGGCATACGTTTCTATAAATCCTACGGTGGCTTAAGTTCTTTGCGTTACAAAAAATATTACGAATTAACAAGGGGGCCAAAATGCTAATTATTTTGAAAACTTAAGGATTATATATAAAAAATAAAAATAATATTTATGTTGTGAGATATTCATTTAACATCGTGACTCAAATAATATCGACAAGCCATCTGGACTTTCGATATGTTTAATGTCAGTAGTATCGATAATTTTGTGAACTTTATTATTTTTTCGTTAAGTTTGACGCAATTTGGCGCTTATGTTTAAATAAAAAATTTGTTAAGGATAATATTTATAAGCAAAATTACAAGTTATTATTTATTGTTTACATAATAATTATTATTATCATTATTTAATTGGTATTGTTTATTAAAACGTAAAAATTACTTAAATTCAGTTATATTAAAAAAAAAAGTGACAAGTAAATAACAAATTGGGAATTCATGTTATTAATTTATTATGAACAGTTAATGGGGATTTTCATTTAAGTTTATCCCGGTTGACGTACATACCACTTACGCTTAAGTGTATCAATTTTTTATTCATACCTTTTCCGCAAATAATGACTCATGTAATTTAAGTTTAAGCTGATTTTACTCCACGTGACCAATAAGTCACTAATGTGACGGCGTCGACGGTTTATTATATTTGTTACAATAAGTAGCATAGGAAAACTGGTTACATGCGTTTACTATTGGCATAATAATGTTGACAAGATTTTAATTGTATTACCTTTCATTTTGTAGATATTTGTTAACGTACAAACTGAAGAAATTTAAAAAAAAAAATTTTTTAATCTTAATGAAAATTTATGCAGTCGTTAAAGTTCATTTGAAAGGTTTTTTGATTTGTCTTAAACTAATTTAAAATTAATTATACCTTAAATCAATTGGGCTGAACACCTGCCCTAACAGTAAGCGTACCCTACAGGTCTCGCCCTTAAAATGAACCCAAACATACATATGTATATATAAACACATATATTTATATATATGTATATAAATTTATATATTTGTACAACCGTATAGCCGTACAAACATTTCACATTGATCTTCTTGCCATAAAATGTCGTTTAATTGCTTTTAACCGATAAGCATCGGTCATTATTTAAAATCGAGCTGAAAATAAAGAAAAACAGGTGTAACTTGCGGATATAAAAGTCACACAACAAAGGCAAAAAAAAAAAATGTAAAAAAAATAATAAAATAAAAACAAAAGAAAAGTTCAAAATTTTTCGTTACAAATAAACAAATTATTGAGTGGTTCTGTTTTTAGCTCTTTTGATTGACCGTTGGAACGGCTCAAAATAATTTTGGGGAAACCAAACAAAACGGGTTATTAGCCAAGAAAGCTCACCAGATCTTTTCATTATATGTTTTGTTATTTATTTTACTTTTTATCTATTTTGTTTTTCTTGTACAAGAAACTGATAAAAATAACTAACGGATACTTTTCTATCGATGTCTATATCTATAACTAAAGGAAATTTCCTGATTGGATTGCATGTTTTTCATAGATAACCTGTAGTAGTCTATTTTGTTCTCTCTTTTTCACCTTTTCTCTTTTTCTTTTATTGTCTATACATAAATAAAATATCTTATCAATACACTTGTTTAAACAAAATGTTTTGTTATCATTTGTTCCATATAACAAAACAAAAGTCATATAATATAAGAGATTTCAATTTGCTTGACTACTATATATCCAGTATTCAAAGAAGCAAATTAGTCAATCTAATCACGATAAACATTTCGTAAATCTTAGACCATAAGCATATACTATAAATTTATAGCATTTTATATATTTGTAATTCTTTAAGTCTATAAGATCAGGTTTATATAGAGCAATATGTTTTGGATCACTGAAACGTGATTTATATATTTTTAAATATATAATATAAAACATATATCCATAATAAAAGTTACATTTACATAATATATTTGAAATCTTTAAATTTTAGATAATTATTTTCTTTGCATTACATAAAAACTATACCGATTAACCAATCAATACTAATTTATAATATAATATGAAATTTTATTTATCATACCTGTTTTCAAATTAAAATTTTTGCCCTTAGCTTAAAATTCCAATTTGTTGAAATACAAAGTTAAAGAAAACACGTGAAATTTATTAATAAAATGAAATGAACTAAAAATAAACAATATTCATTACAAGTTACTAGAATATCATTAATTTCGTATACTTATTCAGTTTATTCCATATTTAAATGTGGCGTTATGGGAAAAACTAGAATATGGAATAGGTAATAAATGGGTTGTTATATACTTCGTTATTAACTTTAGGCGCTAAAAAAAAAATAAAAAATCAGCGAATGACGAATTTTAATAATTTCCACTGGAAACGTAACGCATGTCTACATCGCGTCATAACGGGGATTTCTCGGATGTACGTCGTTGCCCAGCCCAATACCATCATTCGCATAAGGCTCTTTAGCCGGCAAATATATATATAAACTGTAACAGCAACCGCAGCAGCAACAACAACAGCGCTAGCAGCGGTAACAGCAGCAGCAGAAATAACGCCAGTTACAACAGCAAACGTAACCAAGACTAATAACAATAAAGAACAACAACAATAGTGTTAACTTTAAGTTGAGACAGCAGAAACAGCTTCTCAGCTACCGAGCAGAACCCGTTCGGAGGTGAGTTCGGTGCTCGCATTGCGCGCTGTGATCGGAACGCTTTAAAACGCTAGGATATAAAAGCAACAGCGTTCACTTGCAAGCGTTTCGCGACGAGCTCAAAGCGCTTGCAGCTCACACATTAAGATAAAAACCGCACGCAAAACGCTTGCAAAACGCACGCGAAAAGTGTCAACGTAAAAAAGTCAACGAATTAAAATCGCTGAAGTTGCTCGTTGTCAAAGTATCGCCACGCTACAGGATATAAAAAGGACAACAAATATATACATATTTATACTTATATATATAAATATATTTATATATATATATAAACATATATATATATATTTATATAAATATATTTAGTTAACAATTATCTATCATATCAAGTATATTAGATATATTTTAGTTAATCATGCCTAAAATTTTTATGAAAATCGCATTACTCGCAGTAATGCTGCTAGTACTGGAGCAGAACATTCCCTCTGAAGCTGCCTCGTAAGTAAACAATATCAAAAAAAAAGTATTTATAAGATAACTCTTTAAACAAAAACAATATATTGTGCGTAGGTTAAACATTATACTCTAAAAGCCAAAAACCTTGACCGAATTGCCCAATTGTAGAAATTATCTAAATTTCATTTAAGATATAAAAAAAAAAACAGATTAAAACTTTCGAAAGAAAAGAACAAAACTTTTCGGTACATAACAATAATTTTTATTTATTTAACTGGTTTATATAAGCAGATAACACCCAGACAAATTTTTATATGACTATGGCCTAAAATGTAGAACGTGTCGTATGAATTTGAAAATTTTTTTATATAGTTTCCCAAAATTCTTGTATGATTTCTTGCAGCACATATAAAGAACCATCGACAAGTACCACCCGACATTTCCCCACTGATTTTCTATGGGGTGTTGGTTCATCATCATATCAAATTGAAGGTGGTTGGAACGAGGATGATAAAGGCGAGTCTATTTGGGATTATCTTACACATCATACACCGGAAAAGATTGTTGATCAATCCAATGCCGATATTACAGCTGACAGTTTTCATCAGGTAAGCTATTCACTACCTATTAGCCCTATGGGTAAAAAAAAAAAAAATATCGTTTTATTTAACGAGTGTTTAACTTACGCAAAGGGTTAAAGTTCTGACACGTGTCGAGTTTAATTGATTTGAGTTGAGAATATGATGAATATTATGAGACTAAACCTGCCACTTGATTTTCATGCCCCCTGCCATAAATTATTTAATTAAAACCTTAACCTAATCAAAGTGGTAATAAAAGGTATATTTAAATGCTTAAAAATACATAACACTCTGGGGATTGCAAACAATAATATCCTTCAATATACTAAACTCAACTTACTATGTTCTTTACGGAAGTATTTAGTTAGTTGTCACATAGAAATATATAACAAATCATAATCTAAGAATTTTATTTATGAGATGAATTAACAGTGAGTAGCAAAATTCGACAATTTAGTTTTAAATTAAGGGTATATTATAGTCAGGCGCACTTAACTGAAGCGAAATTTACTTGTTTTATTTGCTCTTAAAAATTTACTTTAAAATTTATCCATTAATTACACACATTTAGTTCATTTTTTATCTAACTAATTGGCTATAAGCACCGTGCTGAAAGCAAATCTCAATGCGACAACTTTGTCACCGCCTTTAGCCTCCATCTCTTAATATACCCACTCCGCCCAACACTTCCTCTCTCATGTGTTTTTACGGTAGCAACAGGTGGTCTCATTGGGTCAATGATTAAGATTTATGCGATTTTCCACAAAAAGCTTTACGCCAGTTAGTCAGCTATATGCAAATTAATGTTTACCGATGTTAATCAGTTTTAAATTTTGGCTGCTTGAAGTACAACGAGTACTCGTACCTAGCAGATGAATACACTCAAATACTCGTTATAATTTACTACAAATTTGTGTATATATATAATCACTGAATGTTGCAGATTATTATTTTATTTTTATTAATAACTAAATAATAAAAATAAATAACTTAAATGCTAATTGCATGCATAAGTGTTGAACTTTACAGTATATAGAATTAACTTTATTTTTTATGAACTATTTATAAAAACATTATCTAAAGATCATTATTAGCATACATAGATATATATTATAATAACTTTAAAGATTCATCAAAATTTTAGCACTTCAAACAATTTTAAATAAATTCCAAAATATGAAGAAAATTTTCTTCGTATCTAAAGTTTTACTTGAATATAAAATATAAGGATTTAAACTTGAACTCAAACAAGGACTACACAAACTTAAATGATCCTTTTAATATCCTGTTATTGCTGCTTATTAGACTCCCTCCAGAACTTACAAGCATAAAACGTATATCAAAAATAATACAAACATATATATATATATATACAAACAATTCCTGATTAAAGTTTACCCTAAATACGTTACAGTATATTATTCGTTCGACATTCGAACATATTCTGAATACTTTATAACTAAGTAAGGTTTATATAACCCTGTATCCTATTACAATGTCATTTAGCATGTTGTGTTAGAATTTAGATTGGCTTAGCTAATATTTAGATAGAAGTTATATTTAATTGTTGATTAATTGATTTCATTTAATTTATCAAGCGAGAGAGATATGTTGACTGATGGTAATGGATTGTGGCATAATACGCCAACTAGTGTCAGCTATAGGTGCCATGTGAGTGTCCGCAGGTGTCTCAGTGCAAATGGTAAACAAATGAATCCAATTCAATATACAACATACAATTGAAAGGTAAACGCCCTCATGTCCGAGTTGATATTCAGTCCCAGAATCTAATTCCGTGTCTAAGTCCGACTCTGACTCTGATACTGACTCTGATTCTGATTCTGATTCTGAGTTAGAGTTACAATCGTAGGCCAACGACTAACGTGTCGAATTCTTGTCTCAATGTAAGGCACATAATTAGCCATTGATACAGATACATGTTGTTGTAGTTATAGTTGTAGCCATAACCGTGACTGGTAGTGACCAATTCTATGGGCTTGCATGTGTCGCTGTCAATTGGTTTTGGGGACAACTGGTTTTTAGATTTTTGGAAATATTTGGAATTTTTATTGCACTGAATGTGCTTTTTGTACTAGAAATGTGTTTTAATCTGTTCCATTGCAGTGGCGACGTGATGTTCAAATGGTGAAAGAGCTGCATGCGACCACCTACCGGTTCTCAATATCCTGGCCAAGAATATTGCCAGGTGGTTATATGAATCATGTTAGCACTGCGGGTATCAAATACTATAGTAATCTTATTGATGAGTTGCTTCGGTACAATATAACACCAATGGTAACTATTTATCATTGGGAGATGCCGCAGCGCCTGCAGGAGTTGGGTGGCTGGACGAACCCTGAGATTATTCCAGTTTTCAAGGATTATGCACGTTTGGTACTTGAGATGTTCGGTGATCGTGTTAAGCTCTGGACGAGCATCAATGAACCCTGGCATGTGTGTGAGCATGGCTATGGTGTAGATTATATGGCACCATCGTACAATTACCCAGGCATTCCTGCTTATCTCTGTGGTCATAATTTGCTTAAGGCTCATGCGGAGGTTGTGCACATGTATCGGGAACAATTTCAACAGCGTCAAGGTGGACGTATGGGTATAACATTAGATACTTCATGGATGGAGCCTAGAGATAGCAATTCCGCTGAAGATCGTGAGGCATCTGAGCGTAGCATGCAGTTCTATTTGGGTTGGTTTGCCCATCCAATCTTTTCCAAGCATGGCAACTATCCCAAGGTGATGATCGAACGTGTTAGAAACCTTAGCAAGCAACAGGGCTTCGGAGCGCGTTCCCGTCTACCCGAATTCACCCCGGAAGAGATTCATCGCATTCGTGGAACTGCAGATTTCTTTGGCATCAACACATACACGAGTTATCTGGTGACACCCAATGGACACAACAACACCGGCAATTTTCCCATACCGTCATTCTATCACGACACCGGCGTCATTGCGAGCCATGAGGGCGCCGACTGGCCAAGTTCGGGATCTGACTGGTTAAAGGTAAGTCAGCTGCAGCTAATATATTGCTGTCTGAACGGTTGGTCACGAGTGGACTCGTTAATTAAATGAGATGAGATGAGCTAATACGAATACTTGAATGGGTTAGGCGTTATATCCAAGCGGGGGTAGGGTCGGGGGTTGCTATGCGAAACACAAGACGGGTTCCACAAATAGGTTTATGTCGAGACCAAAGCATTAACTTAATAATGCCAAGGTATTGGAGTTATCAAACGGTGGATGACGCGGGGTGGCAACCACTACTTAGCCAAGATTAAAATGGGGGTGATTTGGCCAATTGGGAGAAATTGGTTTTTCTCTACTGTACTGGGGGTTGTGCACAGTCAGGTGCGGGTTCAATGAACCCAAATACCTGGCTATACACTATGATGCTGTATTCCACAAATATTTATATTTTCCAGGTCTATCCCAAGGGTATGTACAATCTGCTGATGTGGATACATCGCGAGTACAATGCACCTGAAATAATTGTCACAGAGAATGGTGTAAGCGATCGTGGTGGCTTGGAGGATTATGCCCGTGTAGACTACTATAACCTATATTTGTCCGCTGTGTTAGATGCTATAGAAGATGGTGCCAATGTCAGCGGATACATTGCCTGGAGTTTAATGGACAGTTACGAGTGGAAAGCAGGTTTTACAGAGAAGTTTGGTCTCTACCATGTAGACTTTAACTCACCAGAACGCACCCGTACACCCAAGATATCAGCGAGAGTGTTCGCCAAAATGTGCAAGACCAATGCCATTGATTGGAGCTATAGACCTACCTTGGACGACCAACAGCTAGTAGCTGCAGCCCGTCTGCCCGAGGAAAACTCTTCCCGGGAAACAGCTGCGAATTCAGCGCCAACGCTACGCTGGAGTATGGCACTTCTGGCAGGCATACTCCTGGCCTGGCATTTCTAAGCTGTTAGTCCCTAATGTTTTCCATTATTCTATCACTTGACTCATGAGCTCTTTCTACATATTGTTGCAAAGTATTTTATCCATATCCTATAAGTTTGTCTAACGATGTGTCTTCTGTACATATATAAATATATAACAATTTTTTTTTTACTCGTATTTAAGAAAAGAACTCAATATAATAATTATAATAATAATAATAATAAAAAAAAAAAAATAAGAAAAGATTTTGTGATATATGTGAAATAATATGAAACGTGATGATCTTTAATGAACTCTCACTCTCTTTTTAAACCGGGTAGTACGAGTATAATGAACTTTCGAATATAAGACATATACGAATGCGAATATTCATACTCGTTAAGTACAAATTGATTTCCGAATTGAGTTCCAATTTAGAATTCATACTTGGGGCTGGACCTGAAGCTGGGGTTAACGACAATTAAAGAAAATTAAACGATGATAAAGCAAATATACTTACACAAATATATATATATATATATATATATAGGTATATATTTATACTGTTAATTGAAAGCAAAATGAGGATGATCTCAACCGTTTAAATTGTAATGAGCAAACCTTAAACACAGTTACTTAATTAAATCATTAGGCTGTGTTCAGCGAAGGCACAAATCAAACGTTCACTTCCTAATCGCTGACTTTCTGTTAACAGATTTAAATATATAAACAGTCGATTCTCGATAATGCGTAAATTTAAGAGGAAAACAATTTAACGAATTTTAAATACTTTTAGGTTTAAATACAGGTTACAGAAGTATAAAAATTAACAAATGAATCAAATTATATAGAAATTCTAAAAATATAGAAATTTAATTTCAAGGGCTCAGCTTATTATTAAATATTAGAATAAATTATCAAGATTTTACTGTATTTGTTTATTAAAATCAAAGCGTATTGATGACATAGAAACCCCATTAACATCAATCTATAGCATTAAGTTGTTTTGGTATAATATTCAACGATTTTATAGTCGTAGACACAAATTGTCCCTTCACGCTTTTAGCCTTAACTTTGATTTAATTTGGCAGCTGTATAAAAATAAAGCCAGACCCATTTATATGCAAAGTTATAATTTAAATATGGTCCATTTCATTTACATTAGGCTATATATATACATATAGATGAAGAATAATAGTGATAGGTAATAAAACGTTGCTGAGTTCTTAAACTGGATTATTGAACAAGGCAATTAGACAATTATTAATTTTATATATATATATATATTTTAATTTTAAATAGACAAAAGGTAGCGGAAAACCGGAAAATGATATAGGGTATGTGAACACAACAATTTACATAGTTATTTTAACTGGGTTTTCGTTGTGAAGGAATAGTTAAGATGTATTATAAAACACATTTAGGCTTGTCGTAGCTAATCGGTCGTTAACACGTTAAAAACGCTTTGATACATATGTGAAGTCAGGGTCTTTGGTTAAATTATTTGTTAGATTCGATTAACTTTTACTTATCAAAGTCAAAGATATTTACATATTGCCCCATCAAGCATAGAATCCAATCAGAATCAAAGAATTTAATCCAACTTAGAATCAAATTCAAAATTGGCCAGTCCATTGTATAGCGCAAAAATAGAGGCACAAAAGAAAACCTTTGGTTCATTCATTAGGCATTACTTGTATCTGGTATTATGGCACAGCACAATGAGCCCTGATGATAACTGATTGGAGCTTATGCAAAGACCCACACCCAGAGGCACACACGGAGTCAAATGATCTGGCCACATAAGCATTCAAGTGATAGTTAAAACTATATAATTGTAGGGGTATTTATATATATAATATGAACCTGAATAATAAAAATACCTCTTAGCTGTGATTGGATCATTGTTTGTTAATGTATATAAAGGCATATTGTTTAAATACTCACTGATCCCTCAGATCAAGTTGTAGGCTAGTTTAAATATAGTTGCTACGGGTATATATATATAAGTATAAATAGTATATAATAATCATACCTATGTCACATCCGCTTATATGCTTGTTCCTGGTTGACTTTCAAATCATTTCATGTTAACCAGAAAAACAATCAAAGGTCGAAATGGAACCAGCACCACAACCAACCCCAAGTATCGGTATCGGTAACAGTAGCAGTAACAGCACCAGAACCAGAACCAGTTACCTTTCATTTGGGCAGCTCGAACACACTTCAAGCATTTTAACTTATTTATTTACATTTATCTAAATTTATTGTTTCGTTTCGGTTCTAACTCACACGAAAAACTTGGCATAAATTATACTCTTGATCAATTATAACTGAAAGCACTAAAGTATTGCTAAGGAAAAGCCTTACAGTCAATGTCAATGCCAGTCGGACACATTTCTTATCTACGGGGTGGACGGGTACAACGCTGCCAAAGGTCTACAGTCAGTCTCCAGTCTCGACCTCCAGGGCGCTGCACCTGTTGGCTTTAAAGTCACGAACGAAAGGCGCCAGATATTTCTAAATCTATGTATAGTTCATATATGAATATATACTACATAACTTATACAATATAACTATCTATCTATATATCTATATATATATATATATATATATATATTTATATATATATATATATATATATATATATATATATATATATATATATAGATATATTTGTTTATCTATGATATATTCATCTGAGTCTAGAGCATTGTGCAGAGCGTGTCTGAGTGTTTACAGATGGAAACAGTGCAGTGGCGTGTAAGAGCAGTGGCAGGGACTGGGGGTAGAAGTTTAATATTAACTAATTTTCGCGTGTAAACCTTTACAACAATTAATCTTAATGATATACAATTTGTGAGAAATAGTAAATCTTGTTTATTATTCAACATTCAAATATTATTTAAGCAAAAAAAATTATTATATATCTATATATTCATATATATATTATCTATATCTACGAATAGGATGGCTTAACCCTTATAGAACTTAAAAAAAATCCTATTAAATTTAAGAGTGTATCAAAAGTGGCTCCAAGCTATAATATCTACAACATAATATTACAATGTTACCAGCAACATCCCCCAGCTTGCATGACGCCTATGAATGGCCTGCAACTTCAGTCACGTCAAGTCCCGGCTATGTTTCCAGCGACCACCCCACCGAAGCACAGCAAATAAACTTGGGCAACTGGAGTGCGGTACTAAAGTTTATTAAAACAAGTTAAATACGAGCACCGAGTATGCCAAACTGTGAACTACCCTAACAGCCTTAGCTTACATTATACATATGATATAACTATACCCAGTACATGTCGACACGTTATGATAAAACTTGTAACAATGCAGAAACGTCGACTATGCTCTATAATAGTAAATCTTATATATACTATACTTATAATTAAAAATAAAAAAGGTATTAAAAGAAACTTAAATTTATAGACTTTTATTTAACATTTACTGATCATTAATAAATATATATATATATATCTTATATTAAATAAATTCATATACAATTAATATACTCCTCCTACCTAACATAAATTGGTTAAGGGTAAAGCGAATGCATAAAAAAACACAAACACTTACAGAACCAACAAACAACATGAACAACAACGACAATTGGATGAGACGAGTTACAAGTTGGTTAAAAGTTAGAAGTTTACAACTGATGAAATTTTACAAGTGCATTACATCAGCTTCCATCGTTGAAAAGGTTTTTTTTTTGGCACGAGTTTCGCTAAAAGTAAACTGTATTTCAGTTACGAGTGAAGCAAAGTTAGAGAGTTTGCACTTTAACACACTTTGAAATTCTATTAGGGGAAAATGGGAAAATGATTAGAAATTAAAAAGCAAACATATAACATAAACAAACTTAAAGTGAAGAACTTTAACTTAAATTTCTTTTGTCATTAATATTACGTTTCTTTACATCTTATATAAACGCTTAAACTTCAGTTCCCATATACAAGACGTGCTTAGAGCCCATAGGCATAAAATGTTCAAATCGATTAATCGATAAACTGCAGGAGTAAATTGCCATTATGTTGCAATCACGCGCTTTACAATGGCGTCATAGCACTTACTTAAAGAAATAACTTTCATGATTGGAAAATGGCTGCAGCATCGAACAGAAAACATGTATAAACATTTCAAATCAAATATGTACGACAGTATATAAGGTATATTTGTGGCAAATCTCCGTATCGTGATTTTACTTTGGAAAAGTTAAGCAACCGACACACAACTCACAATATTGTTAGACTGCAAATACATTTAAACCGCATATCTAGAACATTGTCTTTATAGACTTTATGGAAAAGGAGGCAATATTTGATACTTTAATTTGGTTTTTAAATAATTTACTTACATTTTTATTATATTGCACAGTCAAATGCTATCCTAATAGGAGTTGTCAAAGCTTCTTAGTAACCATTTTAAATTATATATTTTTTATTAATTTTTGCAGGTATACGATTTTATTTTTACTTTTGTATTTTGTATTAATTACCAATTATAAGAAGCGGTTCCCAATAAACAGTTAGCGTATAGAATAAATGTATACGATTTAAAACTAATAAATAAAAATAATAATAATATACCAATAAGAATAATAAATGAGCCGATGGAAAACTAGTAATCTTTGTATATATTTAATTTCATTCTAAAAAAAATCAAATAAATTATTAAAAAATATTGATTCACTTCGTCTGAAAAATAAATCTATAAATTTTTAGTGATCTACTTATATAGTGTTATTATTGGTGTTATACACATCATATACATTTGTATAATATGCTCTAATGTTAATAACAGCAACGTCGTAGCTATGCAAGCCGAGCAATAATAGGTATGCCTAAAAGTATGCAGCAAAATGGGTACCGGATTTATTAGTTTCTTTTCAGTTTCGTTGTCTTTGAAGAAGATAAAAATGGAGTTAATAAATATGTGCAAAATCGAAAGATATGTAGCACATAGAAATATATTCTTGATCAAGACGACTAACTAAGTCTGTCTGGCTGTCTGTCGCTCTGTCTGTCCGTCTGTATGAACGCCTATTTCTTAGAGACTCGTATAAGAGGTGGAGGAACCAAATTTGGAAACTAGATCCCTTCCTTTCGTAGACTAGAGAAGTTCATTTTAGATTTTTGAATCACTTTCCCTAACCCCCGCAATACGAAAAATAAAACAATTATTAAGCAGAATTTTCAACCGATCGAATTCTTTTTTTTTTGGCACACATAGTAATAAGACTATTCTAAATCTACATTGTGAATATCGTTCAAATTGAACAAAACACACAGAAGCTATACAACATTAAGTACTGCGCTGTACTATGAAGCGCTGGACTTTCGTAGTTGGGTATACTCGACTAGAGTTTTTCCACTTGTTTATATAATAATTGTATTTAAGACCATTTTTAAAAAATTTAGTTAATTTAAGTTAAGTTTTTAGAGCATTCTTTAGTTAATGTGTGGGCTGTTCTTTAGTTAGGTTGGGTAAATCACTACGTCATCTTTAATAGCTATTGTGCAGCTGTATCATAGGGTTTCATAAATTTTACGCAGAATTCCTGATCACGATGCTACTCTCAAGTCACGTGCTTCCACTGTGGGTGTCACGCAGTCTGCTGAGCCATTTATCAAACATTTATAGACCTCAATGCACTTATTGAAAATTAATACGGATTAAATGCCACCACAATAGTTTAAAAATCAGCACACATGCTTCATTCGATTCCCCTCATTCCCGGTCAGTCCCCTTACTCAGATCAACCCACATCAATGTTCACGTTAATCCGGCGAACAAGGCATTTAAACGCAAGTCAAACATCTGGCCCCGTTGGAGTGTGCTGAGTGTGAACAAACTAGTACCACTAAAAAGGATTAAATAACAATAAATGATTAACTATAGCATATTCGATTTGCAAGAAAAGCAACAAAAATAAGGCAAAGTAAAAGTATATACAGTAAGATATTCTATAAACTAAATTGATGTAACTTCAGGCAAATATAAATATAGCCAAAGAGATGGGCAACAGCTGTCATCAAACATTGCTTAAATATAGAAAAATTGTTTTTCAATGGAAACCAATATTCGTAAAAGAATAATAATATAATAACAAAGGTCGTTTAAACAGAGATTGTGCCTATTACTAATTTGATTAACATTTACACCCAAAATTCAATCACAGAATTGAAATTTACCATGTTGATGCGGGCATCATTGGGTGGCAATACTTTACAGCATGAGAAAGATTCTTAATAGATTTGAGCATAATGTATATGTATATATGTATGCAGTGTTACATGACCACTAGAATCTATTGATTGCTCGTAACCCTTTTTCAATAGACAATCATGGATTTTAATTGCACAATTTTCAACACCGAAATCAAATAAACAATTTCCAGCTATGAATATGCTTAACGCTGATTAAAACATTTTACAGACTCTCCATAAACATGTGTACTATGAGTATTATAGCTTCTGTAGTTCGGAAACGTTGCCCTCATATGACCGACAATTGGTCTGGTGTTCCCCCCACAGAACATTAACCACTTGGCCGTACCAGCAACTGCAACAGCAACAGCAACAGCAACAGCAACAGCAACAGCAACAACAACAACAACAACAGCAGCAACAACAGCAACAGCAAATGCACCAGCACCCTCTGTAGATACTTTTTGGCGATAAGTAGCAATAAAATATCTTTTGGGCAGCATTTATTGAGTTGTGCTTTTGTGGACTCGTTAAAAAATAATACTTAAAAACATATCAATGGAGCTGTAAGGCTACACCCGGAGTAAGTGTCGCTTAATAATTGGCGTGGACAACAAAGCTTGAAGTTCAGGGCACCCTTCATCCGGCATTATACGGCTATAGATATAGCCATAAATATGCTAGAATTCTTTAAGTTCATAGCTCTTAGCATATACATAAATTGCCTTTGTCATAAATCTTGTAGAAAGTTTTACTCCATCATGGGAAAGATCAAGAGGAACAGCATAATGCATAAAAAGTTTTTACTAACAACTTAAGAACCTTTAATACTAGTATACCTTTTTTATTAGCCTCGTCTATAGGTAAATGAAATGATTTTCCTTTGTATATTGTTGGCAACGCCCTTGGGAAATTTTATAATATTGGTTGTATTTTAAGCAATACGTGTTGAAAACTGAATAGGAAATTCACATATCTGTTACATATCCTGCGATCAAGCTGCGTCTATTCTAAATTACGTGTGTCGCAATCGTTGCGAGTCCTGTAGAGTAAAACAGGATATTTTAGAAGACAATGAACTGGTTTCAATCGTCAGCTGTATTTTGATCGACGCAAAAGCAAAGCCATAAATTATCAGTTAGGGATCGTTAGGCAGCAAAAGGAAAGGTTCATTACAAAGGGTAGGGGCATGGTACACAACAAGGCTAAGAACGTGCCAAGATCAAAAGGCAGCTGGTAAAGTAATCTAACGATTACCAAACAGAGTTCAATGCACTCTGATACTAAGGAGCTGTCTCTATGTGTTTAGACATAGCGAGAACAAGAACCAGAGCCATTGCCAGAGCCAGAGCCAGAGCCTAATGACATACCAATTATCAAAGCACAAGATGTGGGCATCAATGCAACTTACTTTGGGCTTCGGCTGTCGTGCTACTGGGCTACCGGGCTACCGGGCTGCCTAACTGCCTGACTGCCTGACTGCAACATGATTGCGCAACAAATTGCAGCAAACGAGATATTGTCACCCCTTTTGGGAAAAACAGTTAGCCGCCTGCCCAGCCGACATGACAGTGACAAACGGACAACTGTGCCCAACTGAGAGCCAAATGGTAAGTGCTACTGTAACTGTACCAAATTTGGCCAGGCAATGAATGGCAGGCGGCGCAGATAGAAAAAAAAAAACAAAAACAGAAAACAAAAGAAGAAAAAGAAAAATGAAAAACAACCACCGAAAAGAGAGAAGCTGCCGCGAAACGCATCAAGTCGGATACCAATTGTGATTCCAAAACGCTGCTACACTGTGGCGCCTGCGCAGCTGTCCCGGATACCAAAACGTTGTGCCAGGGAAGAGGAGCAGAAACACAGTAAAAACGTCGCGCGCCGCTTTGTCTAAAATTTCACGCAATGCTCAGTCTGCACATCATCGTCATAACAACCATCATCATCATCATTATCTTCATTATGATCATTATTCTTATTGATTGAATTGCCATTTTGTATATTTGAGTATATATATATATATATGCTTCTGTGTGTACATGTGTGTGTGTGTGTGTGTGTGTCTGTATGTAACTGCTTATTGATCGATCTACTCGATATCGCATTTTTATTGTTGTTTGTCACTGCAAATGCGCCACCATCGCTGGCACATTGTTTGGTCATATGAATGTGCCCGGGGGGCATAACTGCTTAGGGGTTGTTGTTGTTGTTGTTGTTGCTGCTGCTGTTGTTGCTGTTGTGAACCATTGCATGCAATGCAGTTGCAGTTTTTATTTAAACTCCCGTCGAGGGTAGCTTTTAACAACCCTTAGTTTTGTTTGCGCTCTGAAAATGCGTATTATGTTGAAATACTCTGGGATTGAGTTTCGTATAAGGATACGGATTTGTATATAAATTCGGGGGTTTCTTTTTGCTATACACAACATTTCATAGTCAGAAAATTTCCATTATTTGTATATTTTGATGCCAAAAAAATAAATATATATATATATATATATATATGTATATTCAAGTTCATTGATTCTAGCATGTTACACTTTTGTTTTTATAGCTTAACTGGAGTTTGTTGTTCAGATTTATTGGCTCAGGACACATTAAAATTGAGAGTGTTGGAAAGTAATCCACAGAAGCAGCAAGTCATGTTAATAACAATGAGAAATAATGTATTGATCACATATAGATAATGGATAGAAATTTTGATTTAAAGTATCTTTCGTAAAGGATTCTTAAATAATATATTTCTTGTATATTTTAAAGTCTAAAATAATCTATAGATTTATCAAATGTGATATATCGTTAATTTTCATTACTTTCCCATTGGTACATCCATTCGTACATCATACATCCATTTAGATTAACGATCGCTCATTTGTCCGACTTTCATTGGAAGGCCATTATCTTCGTCCGGCCATCTCATGCACTGCCACTGAACGTTTGGACCACAGACTGACTTGAGCTGGTCAGCGTTGGTTGGGCGACTCGCTGACTCGCTGAATCTGCAACATGCAACATGCAATATGCAACGGTTAATTGTTTTCCATTTGTTGGCGGGCATTTATGGCCAGTCACCGCCCACTGTGTAGTGTAAAGAGACTAGTGTTAATTTATTGCCTCCCAAGGTAGGGAGTGCTTGATGGCCTATGCCATGTCATGCCATAAGTACAACTATGACAATAATATGTTCACCAGTATATATCAAAATGAAATATCGTTAGAGCAGCTAAACATATCACACTTGCCAGCTGGCCAACAGTGTGTACAGTGGACAGTATACAAAAGCCAGAGCCGCTAGCCCCTGGACAAGCTTTGTCGAGAGAGAGAGAGAGAGAGAGAGGTTGAAGCATCGACCCAACCCATTGTCGTCATTGTAGACACATTATTAGATGCGCATCGTTGACCAAATTAATTGTCACCTATGTTGCAGCTCGTTCGTTTGGCTCATTGAACAGGGGCTTATGGCCGCGGGGGCGAAGGCTGCAGTGTTATCTGTGGTACATGCAACTTGGCAACTGCCGCTTGCACCGCTGTGTTTACCTCATAATGATTATTTGGTGGTCATTAAAATGGAACTGTATGCGATTTCTATCGCATACTTAACAATTTCTGGCGTGCTCTATGGGATCACTTGGCATTCAAATTATATATGTATGTACATACATGAACTCAAATTGGAAGAATGCTCTCTAATCGCAGACAGCTGCAACACCATTGGACATACACATACATACATAGAGGGACTAGGGACTGACATGACTAATATTGTTCTGGCCTAACGCTTTTGCCTATTCTCGATTTTCTTAGTAGCCTCTAGAATTTAACTGCCGGAAATTCTAATTATTGTTGTTGTTATGTTTTTTTTTTTTTTTTTTGTATTTTTCGTAGCAGTTGCTGTTGCTGTGCTTTGGTTTTGTTTTTAGGCGGGGAAATGTGTTTAAATGCTTTGCTCAAGAGTTATAAAAAAAAGAGGCCTATGATTCGTGGTATGAGTCATGTTGTAGGCCATAAATTTGCTTGGCTTACCTGTATGCAGTTTATTGCAAATGCCATGAAAGCAGGGCGCATACACTGAGCTGCCCATCCAAGGCTGGAAGCCGGCCGGCATAAGTGTCCAGGCAAACAAGCATTCCAGCAACGCAAATAAGGATCGACAACCTGCAGCGGTCGCGCACTTTTTGGGGTGGCAGAGTATTGATTTTTAGTGTCATGTGGTTGCCTGGCAACATCAGCGGGCGCCCCTTTGGCCATTGAGTCCATTGGGGTAGTCTCAAGTTCGTCTGCCAATTATTTGCCGCTTATTAGTGACGTCGATGTCGATGTTGCTTTCGCTACTCTACGTATATAACTGTGTTTTTCTTTGCAACCGTTTGGTGGTGTTGGCTGCACGTGACTTCTTGCGTCTCGGCGGTTGCTTTGTTTGCATTTGCATAACGTGGGGGGGGGGTGGTCTCTCTTGGTCTCTGGTATTGGGTATTCGTCCTGGTCGAGCATTGTCCCGTAGAGTCGACGATGCTGACTTTGACATGCAACACAAAACACAAACTCAAGTGTCGCCCTAATGTTTGGCTATTACATTGAAGTGTGGACGAGCGTACGCAACTGCATTGAATATTGAGCATTAAACATTCTCTGTGTGAAATAGTAGACATGGCCAGTGGCAGCCACCCTCATAAGTAAATCAAAGTTAACCCCCTCATAGGCCGCTGACCAGGCGTTGTTTTTATTTTAAGCTGTTTTCTGTACTGTGCCAAGCGGAATGAGCTGTGTACTCAAAACCGGTTTCTAATCCTTTCAGCATGCAAATGCAAAAACGATAAATGCAAACGCAAACGCAAACTTTCCCTCTTCTCGCTTGGTCAGCGAAATGCAACTTAAAAAGGGTTGAAATTGCGGCCATGGTCCGAACTCTTCTTACCAGAACTTTATACAAATGCCATTAAATTGTATGAAATGAGAAAATAAATTGTATAAGGCACACTTATTAGGCAGCCCAGTAATACTGGCGCGATCAAATAGTAGAAAAACTATGCAAACAATAACCCTATGTATGCAAATATGTGTGTGTGTGTGTGTGTGTGTGTAAAGATACCCTGTAAACACATTACATAAATAATACTATACGTACGCAATTATAGATGGATATGGTTAAATAGATTTTAACGGTTGATGCTGAACATGAATATATATATTTATGTATACAATATATAGAAATGGGTATGGGTATATTAACTTTATAGCGCCGGAAGTACCACCAACTGTGTGTTACACACACACACACACACACATACGAACATATAATACAACACTATTATACCCTTTTTTCTCGTTTTCTATACCATACAGGGCATTAAAAAAAAAACAACGATTTGCATGCCAATCACTAAGCACACACATACATACACACCACACACACACACACACACACATATGCACATGTGCATAAACGTATACAAAGCAAAGACGAGCACGCTCATTTGCAATATAACTCTTTATCTATCCTTCTCTCTCTGTCTCTCTCGCTTTTTAGCCTTCTCTGTTTAACTTGTTTTGCAGTGCCTGTCGTGTTTTTTTTTTGTTGTGCCTGTTGTTTTGTTCTGTTCGTTTTATTCGTTTTGTGGTTGGCATCGTTGCAAGTTCATTTTTCGTGTTGCGGGGCAAGTGTGCAATTTGTTGTTTTCCTTATTGCAATTTCTTTTTTTTTTTCAAACTATCCAAAATATATCAGTATATCAGTGTGTGCATTTAGTGCTAAGTGAGATTAAAGTGCAAAAGGAGAAGAATCGCTGTTACAGTTAAGAAATACAGGTCAGTAATATTAACTGCAATATATATAAATATATTACTATCGATATATGAATTATTTATCGATGCATGTGCATCTATATGTAACAGAGCTAAGATCACAGGAATATGTATAATAAATTTCACAGAGAGTTTAATCAATTGAATCTCATCTGCAATTAAATGTGTGCATAGAAGGGAATCCTTGCATCGATAAAAATGGCAAACAAAGGCAAAGGCAAAGGCAAACTGGCTGATTTTCCCTAGCTACTATTGATATCCACAGCCCCTTACAGCTCCCATACAATAGACTAGTAGGCTGGCTAACGGGGGGGGGAGGGAGGTATAACAGACAATTGCACACACCCTAGCCAAGGGTTTCTGTCTTACTTCACGCTTCCATGGATGACAGTAAAAGCGAATGGGCGAGTGGCAAATGCCAGAAATCAATGCATTATCCTCACAACCCAAAACGGCACAAAACAACACACAACACACAACACACAGTACACAACACACAAGAAGACAAACAAAAAGCCAACAGCTTGCGCTTTGTTTCAAACAGAAAGAAAAGGCAAAAGTCCACAAGCATAGTCTAACATGTGTAGAGCTCATCAGGGTCGGGCATTTTGGGCGCTCGATGCTCCCACGGGGATGCAATGACAATAACAACGATGACGATGACGATGACGATGACAACGGCAATAACAACTCAATGCGATATCATTGGCCATCGCATTGCAATTGTCCGCAAAAAGAAAAAACAAATAGAAAACTTGGCAGTGAAAAATGTTTGTCAAAATCAAATTTACAAGTTGAGCCTCCATTATTGTCGCCCCTTTTTGTTCGGGTGCGCCCATTATTGAATGTTTGAATGTTATTGGACTCTAATGGATTGCATATTCCCTTACATTTATTTGTTTTTCTTAATTTATTTTGCTTTGTTTTTTCTTTCTGTTTTCCATTTTTTTTTTTTTTTTTTGCTGCTGAATAAGTTGCACAGGTCCCCAAAGTGCTGTTATGTTTGCATGGTGGGCGGTGCGCAAACGTTTTGTTAGATCTTTTTTTTGGTAACCCCTGACAACCCTGCACGACAGTTATGCCCACAACTACATATAGAAACATATATATATATATACACATATTTATGAAGAGGTTATTTGTAGTTTAATGAAGTTAGTAAAGCAGAGCTGGCAGTAAATTTCATTACCTGGCAACTTTCCCGGTAGACAAGAAATGAACTCTTCCGAGAATCAAATTTCATGCGCACTTTGGTAACCCCCACTGGATTTGGAGCTGGAACTTACGATGGAGTTGACGCCGTTGCCATTGCCATTGCCGTTGCCGTTGCCGCTTGGGTTTGAATTAAAGTTAGACCAGGAGGGTTGGGGAACAACTTGCTGACGAGTGAAAACCGCGCAACAGATCCAACAACAGACCTTAAAATGAAATGGACGTACGGACAGAGGCTCCGAGTCATTGTTGTTGCGCGTACAATATTTTATTGTGTGTGTGTTTTTTTTTATTTTTTATTTTTTTTTTTGTTATTTTTTGTTTCGTTATGTTCGTTTGTATTGTTGCTTCTAGTTTTTCTGTATTCTTTATTAGCCCCTTTGCCTTTTTTGTAAAAAAAGAGCAAAGCGGAGCTATTGGAAATATGCAAAATACAAAAGTATGTAACACATAGAAATAATCATCGGAGACCCCATAAAGTATATATATTCTGAATCAGGACGACAAGACGAGTTGATCTAGCCCTGTCCGTCTGTCTGTCCGTCCGTCCGTCCGTCCGTCCGACCGTCCGTCCGTCCGTCCGTCCGTCCGTCCGTCCGTCCGTCCGTCCGTCCGACCGTCCGTCCGTCCGTATGAACGCCTGTTTCTCAGAGACTATAAGAGGTAGAGCAACCAAATTTTAAACCTAGATACACGAGTTTGTTTTTGATTTTTCAATTTCCTCCCCTGACCCCCGCAATTTGAAAAAACCGATTTTCAGATACAATTTTTAACCGATCAAATTTCTTTTACGCACACATATTAAGTAGACCATTTTTCATCTACGTTGTGAATTTCGTTAAAATTGAACAATAAACACGGAAGTTAGACAACATTAAGTTCCGCGCTATAGAGTGTGGGGGGTTAAAAGGTGCGCGCAATGGCTAAGTACGTGCAGAACTGTGTGTATGTATGAGTATCTGTGTTTATGGCTGTATATGTAGGCAAAGGGGCTCTCGTAGTCGGGTACACTCGACTACAGACTTCTTACTTGTTTTTTGTTGTGTTTTGTTATTTTTTTTTTTGTTTTTTATATGAATACTTGTAGTACGAGTAGAGTTAACTCTATCATTGCAATTCATTGCTGCGGTTGTTAGACCCGAAGTGGATGCACTCAAGCGACGCAGCTGTTGCGCTCTCCTGCTGTTGGCCCAGCTTTTTGTTAGTTGGTAGGGATGGGGGTTACATCTTTTTACTTGTATTTCGTATTCTGTATGCCGTATACCCAATTCCGTATCTTTAGCCTCATATCTTTATGGGCTTTGCAGGGCAAGTTAATTGTTAACAGAAGTGCAGAGTTGGTTTTGAGGGTATATAATACGGCCTTAATGAAGTTTTATGCGTTTCTAATGTACAACCAATTTGTTTTAGATGATATTTCAATTGTGATACTCTTTTTTATATTTCATCAAAAACTAAAACTGAATCATACAAAAAAAAAAGAATTGCATGAATCAACTTTCCACTTGATTAAATGCTTTTTTTCTCCTTTATACAGCGGGATCATGAACTCTGTCTGATCTCTTAAGTGTCATCATCATCATCATCATTGTCTCCTTAGTTCCTTGGCTAGTTGTAGACTGCACGCAAATGCTAATCAAATTATGCATCCAATTGGATTGGATGTCAAGTGCATCGTACTCAATTTAGCGCCTAGTTGTTACAATGTTAAAAAGTATTTATTTATATATATATACAACATCATGATGATTATATATACCATATATATGAACGTTAATGTAGAAGTATAGTTGCTCGATATTCGTGTCAGCTTAGCTGCTACTCTGCAATTCCCCTGAAAACACCCGCTAGTGCCTTCCCCTCTCTGGCTTTCCACTGATGCATAAATTGACCAGCGGAGCTCGCGTGTCACTTTGTCAACTCTTCTCACTCGTAGCTCAAACTTAAAACATTATTTAATTACAAGAGCAACAAATGCGGCGACAACAATACCAAAACAACCGCGACAAGAAATTATTTTACGCGTGTGTTGGATGGAACGTTAAAAGGGCTGGGTAGGGGGGAGGGAGGTGGGCTTTTAGCAGAGGAACATATAGCTTTAGCTTTAACTGGTTTTTTTTTTCATTTTTGTTTTTGTGTATAATTTTGTTGTTGTTGTCGCTGAGCTCCAATTTGCAACATTATAATTTTGCTTTGAATTACATACACACACGCTGCACATACTCGTCGTACACACACACACACACACACACACACACACACACACACACACACACAACATCAGAAACAAGAACAGTTCATTGAACCTAAAAAGTAAATGCAACAACTTAAAACACAACCGACAACAACAACAACAGCAACAACACCAGCTACAACAATAGGCCAGGGCACAATCATTAGGAGCTTGCATAGAGCGAAAGCGATTATATTTTGCACTTATTAAATTTTAGCACACTGTAACAACAAAGTACTTGTTCATCATAATCATCATCATTATCAAGAACAACTGTAGAGAGAGAGAGATCGGTAGATCGGTAGATCAGCAGATATCGAACAGCAGCAGCTGCTACCACCGGACACTCAATCACACTAGAGATGAGCAATGTTTACTTAGTACAAAGTGATTTACATACCATAAATAAAAAGTGATTGATCACTGTGATCACACTTATTGTTATAATACTATAGTAGAATCTTTATATATCCTACCCATATAATATATTTCTATATACTTGATCTATATATATAAATTGAGTAACAGTCGATTAATAAACTGACTGATCTTTCCAAGCAAATACCAATTATGGAGCTGGAATTTAAATAGGAAAATAAGTTTACTGCTTTAAACATAGATCACATAGATTTGAGATCAGTTTTATATCTAAATCAGCGGAAGATTTCAACAGAATATACTTAGTATTTATTCTTATTCAATAGTTAAATAGATTTCTAAATACTTGAGCAATATATATAAATTGAGTAACAGTCGATTAATAAACTGACTGATCTTTTCTAACAATTATTCCTACCAATTATGGAGCTGGAATTTAAATAGGAAATTAAGTTTACTGCCTTAAACATAGATCACATAGATCATGTGATCAGTTTTAAATCTAAATCAGAGGAAAATTTCAACAGAATATATTAAGTATTTATTCTTACTTCAATAGTTAAACGGTGGCTAAGGATCAGTGATCACAAGAGGAAATCACAGTCACCAGCTGTTGGTCAGCTCTTGTGGAATTGCACCAATGCCTTCTTTCTAGTCTCTTTAGACGTCCGTCCTCTGTCGGGGTGTCTGCTTGTCCGTTTGTCCAGTGCCCAGCAGCTATTTTACACACCATTGAGTTACAAATGGGCGCTTCTATGTTTGAATGAGGATGTGGATCTTGGCTGCTGCTTTTGCTACTTGGCGGCATGTGTTGAAATGCCCCATTCTCTTTGCCTGCTACCCCTTATACCTTTAGCAATGTTCTCTTGCTCACAACACGTCTCTATCAATTTCGATCTGAAGATCTGTAGCTTTCCTGGGGAATTATTTGTGCTCTGTTGAGCGTTTCTTCTATTGATTGTGGATTAAGGCAAACCGCGGCGCGGTGTGGCACAGTTCCTGTTGCCAGTTGCCTGTTGCCAGTTGCCAGTTGCCTGTTGCCTGTTGCCAGTGTTTGCTCGAACCATGTTGTCTATTGTGGCTCGTTTCCTGCTGCCTCTTTGTTCGGCCTGTGTGGCTCCCTGTGTGTCTGGCTTGTCTACAGTCTACCTTTTACCATCACACGTCTCCTGTCTCCCTTTATTCGTCGCCCATCTCCCGTTGTTCTGGCCTCGTTTTTCGCTTCTGCGCTTCCTTTCACAGGGAGCTGGCAACATCATCATTACCTGTGGCAGACCAACAACAACAACAAGAAAATGGTTTCATAAAAAAAAAGTGAACCAAACCATTTTTCAGTGGAGCAGCCGGTCGCAGCTCCTCCAGGTTCTTCAGCTTCTCCAGCTTTCGTGGAGTTCATTCAACTGGCGCCGGCTGTTGAGATTTTTGCATCGTTTTAGTTTTTCAGTTGCTTCCTAGTTGAAAGTTTGTTGACAACTACGAAAAGCAAACTAAGGGCGCTTCACTTGATGGATACAGTTGGTGTTGTTGGAATTGTTGTTGTTGTTGTTGTTGTTGTTGTTGTTATTGTTGTTTTTGTTCTTAATGTTGTTGGAGTTGTTGGTGTTGTTGACGTTGTTGCTGTTAGTGTTGTTGCCTATGTGGATAATCCTGCATTAAAAAGTTGCCTAGCGGGTTTCATTTGGGTCCACTTCATGGCCCCAACAGTTACCCCACCAAGCCCCTTTGGGGTGAAAATCGTGAGTTTGCGTTGCATTGAAAATGTGCCACGTTGCACTTGTTTAGCTGAGGGAATTGGAGGAGATTGTTGAAGTGCTTGCTAGCTTCACATTTACCGTTGCCTGCAGATAATTTACTTTTGCCAAGACCCAAGAAAGCAAACTGTGAAAATGGCCCCGAAGTGGCATAAACAAGCGTTGCAACTAGCAACTCTCTGGGCCATAGAACAGCCTGCATATAACTCGGCCTAAGACACCAAATGGAACAGGGAGTGGATCTAAGACAGGGCCTGGGCCAATGGAGCAGCTGCTTACACTCTGTGGTAGCTATTGCCGCTGTTGTTGCTATTGCTGCTGTTGCTGCTGTTGCTGCTGTTGCTGTTGCAGTTGCTTTTAGTGCTTATGGTTTATGTAATGGCTAGACAATAAACGTGCACGGCCTGCAACATTAAAGCGTGGAAATGCATCCAGACTCCATTGTTATTGCCGCCGTTGCAGTCCCTGTTGCAGTTGCAGCTCGTTGCAATTAAATTGCTTGTGCTGCACTGGACGTGGTATAAATATTATCAGCACCTCTGCCATCAGACATGGCTCAGTCAATCAATTAGGTTTATCGTAGCGAATGTTATAATTGAAATACCAAATAGACCAGATGCCAGTTGCCAGTTGCCAGTTGCCTGTTGCCAGTTGCCAGTTGCCTGTTGCCTCTTGCAACTTTCCAAGTTACATTGGGTCTGGTATTTGATCATGGCCATGAGTTGGTGGATCATTAACTATGGAATACTCCTCTTCAGTTCTTTTGCAATTAAAAGTCTATGAAATCTTCTTCGTCTTGTGATCCGTTTGTGTAGGCATCTTAAATGATTTAATCCTCTATTTTATAAGATTCTACTCTGATTCCAGTAAAGCAATCTAAAGTTTATAAAATCCCATGGGATTTAACAGTATTAAAGGAAAGAAATAAAAATAAAAATAATAATAATAATAATGAATCCCACAGCAATATCTAATCTACCTCTCACGGACTCACTATAACTCACTATATATATATATATATAATAAATTTGTTTTGCCAAAAATTGTCAAATTTTCACCCTTTTCCAATCTTGAGCTTCTCATAATTTACAGTTCTCATATAACACTATTTATTCAGCGCTTCTTCTTTTGCACGAACGAACCATAAAACCAAAATTGTAAAAATAAAAAAAAAACAAGTATTTGGCTATAGTTTAGTTCAACAACACAGCCAAGACATATCCTGTAATCTATAAAGAATATATATAAATACAGTATATATCGCTTATATGCAAAACCTATAATAAAGAAACATTTTGCATATATTCGATATTTGATTTTAAGCAATCATGAGTTATATGCAAATACGTTGTATTTAAATCATTATTATAAAAGAAGTTTACCTAAATTTATATTTTATGCTGTTCGTCAGATATAATAATATTAATATTAAATATACAATGAGATCAAAAATTTTAATATTGCTGTCCTACAGTTTATAATTTGCTTAAAGCCGATTAAATTTATATGAACTGATTCCAAATGAACGATTTTTTATTTGTATATAAACACTATTTTCTTATAAACAATTTTTTGCATTTTTGAGGCTAAATTTACTGCTAAACAGTTTTATGATGTTTAAAAATAACATAACTTTGCATTTAAGCAATATTTTCATATAAGCAGTGCGTCATATAACCGATATATACTGTATAAATATATTTTCATATTCAAGTTTAAGCGTAAATAGTTAATACCAAATATTCCAAAACATACAATACACACTAATTATAGTCAATATATATATAGATATATATATATACTGCATACTAATTGTAAATTCTATCAAGTATTTTACACATTTTAATTACAGGGTATAATTGTAAAATAACAAAAACCCCAACAAATCTGCGTACGCAATAAATTTATTTACAATTCATGCACGCTGATTCCAAGCTGCGACTCCTGCCCATATATCATGATGGTTTTCCATCGTCTGAGTCTAATTTGCATATTCATGAAACATGACACCCCCTCATATAAAAAAGGAGGTAGAGAGAAGAGGAGAGGCAGGGATAGAATGCGCAAAAGTGCGTTCATGGGGCAGTGGCAAGTGAATGAAGCGTAGAGCGTATAAAAAAGAAAAAATTAAAAAAAAAAATAAAAGGGAAAAATTAAAATTTAAATTTGAATTTTAATATAATTTTATTTATTTTTGCGCCTCTGCTTTTAAATCAGAATGAAGTCTCTTGGCTCATTTGGCGCTTGTAGCACGTGCTGGGTTTGTTTGTAATGACGTCATTAGGAGACATATTAAAACTGATTATGGGAGGAGAACATTGAGTAAGAGGGACAGAGAGTGAGTGAGTGAGTGAGCTACCAAACTAAAGCGCTATTTACTCATAATCCTCGAGGCCAGCACGATCATTAATCTAGTGTTGGAGTCGCCACCGTCGCGCCGTTTTGCTTCGGATCGCGTCGCGTTCCGACTGCGATCCGATCTTTGACATTTTTATACATTGCACATTTCCCATGTGCAATTTTGCCAGCAATTTATCCTAATGGAAAGTCCGGCGAGAAGGCGCGATCAGATTTCGCCCCTGAACATGACCGTCGGTTATTGGTGGGTGAATTATGAGCCTCGCTTGGCAACTGCCAACTGCCAACTGGCAACTGGCAACTGGCAACTGGCAACTAGCAACTGGCAGCCAAAAGCATTAGCCAAAGCCAGATGCAAAGATTAGTTGCTGGAAAAATTGTTAATAGTCGTTTGGTATGGGGCAAATAAATTTGTTCCACTTGCAGGCAGCGATCAGTGGTTAAACGGCGGGGTACAACTAAAAACTGAACGATAGAGAATCGAAGGGGATAGAGATGGGTTTGGTTGAAGAGATGGTATATTAAAAAGAAGTAGAAGAAAAAGTCGTGAAAACTCTTGGCTTGGTAATTGCTGATAATGCAAGGATCGAGGCAAATTGACTTCCAGCTGACCCACAATGTGAACCTCAAGATAACTTCAATGTAGCTGTAAATATAGGCTAAATGCCTCGACGAGATTGGCTTTAAATGCGGCAAGTGACGAGTATGCAGAAGGGAGAAGAGTATGGATGAAATAAATCCTACAAGTATCTTTCAAGCGATGGCAATTAAGTCATGAAAATCATTAAAATTGACTAACCGAATCGCAAAGGTGTAGACCATACCCTGAGTTAAGTCTAGTCCACTGACAGCAAAGCAACGGTATTGGATGGAGAAACAGCTCCAGCAATGTGTGACAAAATGCCATCATTTTGATGAAAAGGATGAACCAGCTAAATGGGTCGGGTGATGGGTGTGAGAAATTGGATGTGGGTAGGTCGTCGCTTGACATGCCTCTTGACATTTTCCCAGTGCCACTTTTTTCGGGTTGTAATGATGACGTTCTGCGGGGCTTTCAAGTGCAGATGATTCCATACCCCTTTACACTTCACGCTACCCATCAACTCCTGTTGGACATTAACATTCATTTGAAAATTTGTCATAATTGGCCATTTTATTGTTTAAAACATTTTTACCATTTTTCTCCCCATTTCTTTTCATTTCCTATATTTCTCATCATTCTCTCACTTGAGATTCCACACGCAAATAATTTCTCTCCCTTCGTTTTATAACCTGTCCCAGTCTGATTTCTACTTAAAACCATTTTGGTTTCAGATTTTTGGTTCCCGTTTTTCCTTTATTTCTTATTTAGTAAGTACACTGAACGCTGAACCACTTAAAATTTAATAAGTAGGGTATATTGCTTTTATGCAACTGTATGCAACACGCACAAAAGGAAAACCTCTATATCTCTATAAAATATTTATATATTGAGTATAAATACAATTTATAATTTACTTATTGTAGCTAACTATTCTAATTGAAATTAACCAAAATCTAAACCAAATTATCTAGAAATGTTGAGGAAAGTCTAATTGAAAATAGTTTTATTTTTCAAAATTTACGTTTTGTTTTATTGATATATTTATTTATTTATTTATTTAATGTCAACTATGAGCAGTCGACCAAAAATTGTGGTACAAATTAAAACAAAATAAATTAAATTTTTTGTTTTTAAAATATTGCGTATAAAATTAAAATAACATTAAAATTAAAAATATTAAATTAAATTTAAATTTTAAGTTTTTATATATATATCAAATTTTAGGCTTATTTAATAGTGAATTAGAAAACTATAAAAGGATTTAAAATCGATTATTAAAATATGAAAAACCTTTAAAACTAAAGCAAGTTTTTTGAAGAATTTTAATTCGAATTTTAGTAAGCGTTTGCATTATTCATTGATATTGTGTGAATGTTATCACTAATGGTAATATAAAATAGTATAATATAAATAATATAAAAATAGTATAAGGTAAATCATGATTTTTAGTTCCGTTTAAAGAGTATTTTAAAGCCGACAATTGATTTAATTTGGGAATTTTAACATTTGTTCTTATTTTTTGCTTTGACTTTCCGTCAGCCAATTAATGTACAAATCTTGTTTGAATTGGAGTGTTGCCCCCCCTTCAAAAAAAATATGTCTGTTTCTGTTTGTGATTTCTCATCCTTATGTTTAGCTTTGTTTTGATTTCACTTCCACTGAATTCCTTTCAAATGGCTAAAGGGAGACTGGCAAAGTGTGAGGTGAGTAGAGAGTGAATGCATAGATAAAGGGAGAGCAGCCATAAGCAAAATGTTATTTTTAGTCAGCGCAAATTCGTCTCATGTTTTGCTTTACTTTCTGATATCATCAATATTTAATCCAATTGAATTTCTTAACTCCTTGCATTGAACTTGTTATAGACAATGCTTATGTACATGTATATATATTATAATAATTTGTTTAACCAGCAAAATTGACAAATATTATGAAAAAAAATTATTATATAATAAAAATAAAGATAATAATAATAAAATAAAAATAATAATAATAGTAATAATAATAATAAAAATAATAATAATAAAAAAAAAATAATATAGTAAAAATAATAATAATAGTAATAATCATAATAATTATAATAATAATAATAATAGTATAACAATATATACAGATTCTAATATTATTTTCACTCTTTTTATACTGGACAAGAATATTTATTTATTTTTTATTTTATTTATTTTTTTTTTAATAGACTATAAGGTTTTATATGTCACTTTTATTTATATTATTTTTATTTATTTATTTAATTACTTAACGTCAAATGTTTGTCAAAACAAAATGCAAATATAAACAATTTAAAAATAATTTTTACATATTTTAATATAATATAAAAATTAAATTTTTATTGGTTTATTATTTATTTATTATGAAGGCAAATCATGAAAGTAATAAGGCAAATAGCGATAGGAAGAAAAATCATTTTCACCCAACATTACACACAGCATAACAAATATAACAAATACAACCAAAGTCTGTTGTTTATTCAAATGAATAATTTCCAAGCATGGGAAACTTTCACTATTTCAATTTGAAAAGTTAAAGACGTCTTTAATATGTATCTAAAAGATGTCCAATGTGTTAAGTGTTTCCGTTTATTGAACCGATAGAATTCTCATCATGGACCCGCCCCATCGCTTAACATCTCGTGACAATAGCAACTGCCAGTTACCATTTACAAGTTGCAAGTTACCAGTTGCCTGCTGCCGGTTGACTGCTGTCGGTTGCTGGTTGCCAGTTGCCGATTGCTAGTTCAGTTCGTGACCAAGTTAGAGTCAAAGCAAAAGACAGAGACTGACCCAACATAAATTGCGTGCTCCTGGGGCTACCTCGATGGTTATACTGGTATCTTGAATCGACATGAAGTACTTTAGCAATTCTCTCTCTCTCCTGCCACAGCCAAATACAGTCTTATCCTTTCTCCATTCTCCTTCACTCTAAACGGTAGCCAGAGACACAACTAATGCGAGTACTCGATACGTTGGAATACACTGTACTTTGTAGCCTGTATTCGTATTTGGACTTTTAACATATATCTTGACTATTTCACTGATTGATTGATTGCTTGAAGCGTCAGTTGGACGCTATATCTTGTACTCCCTGCTGGATGTTGTATTGTGGCTGAATGTTGGATGTTGGTTGCTGGTTGTTGCTTGTTGAATGTGACTCCTGCAGGCAGATCAATCGCAGAAACTGCGCAATTTCAATAATTCACAAAAGGAAACGTCAAATGGGACCCCAAAGAGTTATGGTCCCTGACATTCAAACTGCAGCGACCCCAGAAGAAGCCTGCAGCCTGCAGCTGCTGCAGTTGCTCTTCTTGCATCTGCATTGTTTTCTTTTTAGCCCCTTTGCCTTTTTGTAAAAAAAGAGCAAAGCGGAGCTATTGGAAATGTGCAAAATCCAAAAGTATGTAACACATAGAAATAATCATCGGAGACCCCATAAAGTATATATATTCTGAATCAGGACGACAAGACGAGTTCATCTAGCCCTGTCCGTCTGTCTGTCTGTCCGTCTGTCCGTCTGTCCGTCTGTCCGTCTGACCGTCTGTCCGTCTGTCCGTCTGTCCGTCTGTCCGTCTGTCCGTCTGTATGAACGCCTGTTTCTCAGAGACTATAAGAGCTAGAGCAACCAAACTTGAAATCTAGATTCGTTATGTTCGTAGGTTATACGAGTTTGTTTTTGATTTTTGAATTTCCTCCCCTGACCCCCGCAAATCGAAAAAAACGATTATTAAGCATAATTTTCAACCGATCAAATTTATTTTTGGCACACATCATAATTAGACCATTCTTGATCGATGATGTAAGTCTGGGTAAGATTGCTCAAAAATCTCGGAAGTTATAGATCATCAAAAGAGGCGTTTTGGGCCCCGGGGGGTAATGTAGTGCGCGCAAAATAAGAGCTAGAGCAACGAAATTTGGAACGTAGATTTGTTATGTTTGTACGCTATACAAGTTTGTTTTTGATTTTTAAATTTCCTCCCTGACCCCCGCAAATCGAAAAAAACGATTATTAAGCACAATTTTCAACCGATAAGATTTCTTTTTCACACACATATTAAGTAGACCATTCTTCATCTACTTTGTGAGTTTCGTTAAAATTGAACGAAAAACACGGAAGTTATACAACAATAAGTACCGCGCTATAGAGCGTGGGCGGCTAAAAGGCGCGCGCAATGGCCAAGTACGTGCAGAACTGTGTGTATGTATGAGTATGTGTGTGTATGGCTGTATATGTAGGCAAAGGGGCTCTCGTAGTCGGGTACACTCGACTACAGAATTCTTACTTGTTTCTTTCACTTCTTCTGATGTTTGCTATTCTTGTTGTTATTGTTGTTGTTGTTGTTGTTATTGCCCACTTTTCGCCTTTGATTTTCAGTGCGCGATTAAAATGCGCCTGGCCAAAAAAGGCAACGACAATTTCAATTGGAATAGCGAATATGTATTGGACCTGATCTCAGCCCTGGGGCTGGCATTTTGTACTTGTTCTGCTGCTGCTGCTACTATGACATACAACTGCAACTGTGCTCTTCCCATAGAGCACCCCCAATTGAAACTCTTTCCCCCCCCCTCCCCACCATATACTCAGTGCACATCCCTTCTACTCCTGTTCTCATTCTATATGTATATGTTTTTTTTATGTAGTTGCCTTTAATAAACGCATCGCTGCGCATTCGCACATACATAAAACTACAGACAAAAAATGCCACAAAACAATGAAAAATGTCTAAAAATTGCAATGTTACTACTGTGCAGCACCCCTTTAACCGTCAGTCAATCTGCCAACCTGGTGCAGTGCATCATCAACGAGGAGGGCGCACGTCAAGCTGCTGCCTGTTTGTTCGACTCTCTGCTCCCATTTAAGGCGCAATGACGCGCCGCTCATGCGCATCACGCACTATACCTTATGTCTATTTCCTCGTCCCTGCCGCAGTTACTCCCTAGCAATTCCTTGTGTTCCATGATTGCACTTGGTTATAGTCAGCAGCCTGGCTTGCTAGTTGCTTCTGAACTTGTTGCCGCTGCTTCTTTGTCATCCTTTCTAATCGTCACTGCCCCGCCTCAACACCCGACTCCCGACACCCTACAACCGACCAGAAGTGACAGCAGAAAATATTCAATTCCAGTTGCCGCCATCCGTTGGGCCAATTGGTGGGCGCTTTATCAAAAAGCCATCGCAACGTCACGATCCACCAGGCAAGCACTTTTCGACTAATATTGCAATCTCCTACAATCTTCTCCAACAATTGGCAGCGCGTTCTTATCTCTCTTCTGTCTTCCTCTCTCTAAAGATGTAATTAAATGCAACTTAGAAGCATTGATCGATGCACTTTATATGCAATCCAATGACCGTTTGGCTCTGCTCAAATTCAAAGAACTTTCAACTTTCTCTGCAATGCCTACACACTCTAAGGATCACATATTCCTCCCTAAGCTAAGATATGATTTTCTTCGAGTTACAACCAAATTGTTATAGGACATTAACCCATTACAGCGCGGGAATCGAAGGAATATAGGAAATAGATTTATGTCATCTATTTTATAACAAAATTTAAAGTACTTATACCCTGTACTTTATTTATATAGTATATTCTTGACAATTCGAAATGAAAAGCATTCAGAATAATCAAACTTTCCCAATTGATTAACCCTTTAAAGCGCAACAAATCCGATATTTAAAATTTTTTTTATTTGTTGTAAAATTGAAATTAAAAATAAAAAATACAACTTCTTTTATTTTTCAGCCCCTTTGCCTTTTTGTAAAAAAGAAGCAAAGCGGAGCTATTGGAAATGTGCAAAATCCAAAAGTATGTAATCATCGGAGACCCCATAAAGTATATATATATTGAATCAGGACGACAAGACGAGTTCATCTAGCTCTGTCCGTCTGTCTGTCTGTCCGTCTGTCCGTCTGTATGAACGCCTGTTTCTCAGAGACTATAAGAGCTAGAGCAACCAAACTTGAAATCTGGATTCGTTATGTTCGTAGGTTTTTTAATACTTTTTTAAATAAAAACAGAAACTGCACAAAAATTAAAGTTTTTAGAATTTACAAAAATTAACGGAAAAAATAATTATTTTTGGGTTGTTAAGCATAATTAAGAGTGACCAGCATTTTTTTTAATAAAATGATTATTTCTAAACAGCAATAAATTATTTTTTCAAAATTTGTCAATAAACACTGGAAGATAACGGCTTCTAAACGATGTGTTGCAGATCTGCAACACTGCGCTATAAAGGGTTAAAGTACCATAATTGAGGTCATACTGTAACAGTAAGTAATGATGTCTTACAATCTAGTTATAAATGGAATTTATAGGAGTTTATAGGGTATGTATCAGTTCAGCTTTTTTGCATAGAGAACTTCAACTTTGTTTCTTTACATTTTCGTTTTTTTGTGCTTGTTTTTTTAGTTTGCTTTCTGCTTCATTGCCACATTGGTGCAGTTGCATCGTGTAGGCTTTTGTTGTTGTTATTGTTGCAGTTGTTGTTGTTGTTAATGTTGGTGTTGGTGACATGCAGCTATTTTTAAACGCTGCTGTTGTTTGTTATTGTCGGTGCATCTGCGATTTAAAAATTGCATGTCGCTGTCCCATTTGTTGTTGTTGCTGTTGTTGTTGCTGTTGTTGTTGCTGTTGTTGTTGCTGCTGGAGCATAGCTCATGCCCCATAGTGCATGCCCCGCGCCTGGTAAAAATTATAAAAAAAAAGAAAACGTATTTGAAGCAGTTGCACCTCCTTCAATTTGCTTGTTAAGTTTGAACAGCTTTGCGCTTGAATTGGCCTGAACTTGTGTCAGTTGCACAAATCTGTGGCGCGATTTCCTATGCAGCTGCACTTCATCGTCATTCGATTTGTGCCATCCGCTGTGTGGGAGTTGCCCAGAGCCCAGAGACTAGAGCCTAGAGCCTAGAGCTAAAGACAGGGACAGAGACAGAGAGGCAATCAATTCCGCCAAGACACGCCAAATCTGGAGAGGCCAATGCCATCATTACCAGTTCACAGCTCGTAGTGTCTTCTATTCTTTCTCGCTCTATATATCTCCCTCTCTCTCACTCCCTCGCTTTCTATCTCTTTGTTTTTTGCTTCTTTGTTTGGCCCGCTAACTCTTTATGCTACTCTTTCATTGCCTCCCTTCAGGTGTTGTTTGGCAGTCCGCACATGTTTGTAGCTTTGCTGGCGTCGTTTCCGGTCATCAAGCGTCCAGTTACGGATGTGTTCCCCCAATTCCAAAACTGCTAACGAACTGTAGGCCAGTAACAGTAACAACAAAAAACATTTTGTTAGTTTTTCTCGCACGCTTCACCGGCAACGAATTCAACTCCAACTCCAACTCTAACTCTAGACCTCGAGGCGACATCACGCTAATGACATACAACACTTGGACATTGGGAACTGAGCGCTAGGCACTGGGCACTGGCCATTGGGAACTGGCAACTTACAGCTATAAGTTGGGACTCACGAGCTGGGACCGGGAGCTGGTAAACTGGTAACTGGTAACTGGCAACTGGTTGAGGATCGTTGCACGTCTCTGCATATGTATGAATATGTGTTGAATGAGTGTTGGCCACTCAACGGCCAAAATTAGCATTTAAATGCACCCATTGGGCATTTATTGGAACGGTTCTTTTGGGCCATAACGCAGATAAGGCGATGCTGCAACATCCGCTGCTAAAAAGAGATTTCTTTAATGAAAAACTCATAATGCAACTTAAATTTAAAGTCTTTAAATGTCTTCTCCTGCAATTGGAACCTATTCAACTTAGAGAGAGAGAGAGAGAGAGAGAGAGAGAGAGAGAGAGAAAGACATGTGCCACCCACGCAGGAGCGCGTTGTGGCAATCATTTGGCAATTTAATTAAATGCGACCACCCCGACTGGCAGTTAGAGAGAGAGAGAGTAAGAGAAGAGAATGGAAACGAGATGGAGGGACGACTAGCTTGAAACTGGAGGATCAGTGTTTCTTTAACTCGTACTTGTTGTATCTTAAGAGAGTTTGTAATATGAAGCATAATTTGTATCCACAATTTCCAATCGTTTTGCTTATTTTGCTGCATGCAGCCCACACGATTCACGCTTAAAAGATACTTTTGTATCTTTTGAACAGCTGCGGCTTTGGTGATGATGCAGCACAACAAGAATGGTATAATAAGAAATCAATTTCCGGCACATTGTCAAGTGCAAAACGTCAAATACAGCTGCTGGATGCTGGCTGCAATAGGCTTAGATACAATGGTATACAAAAGTATCTGCAGTATTCGAAAGTAACTTTGCAGATACATAATGTATCTTAAGTTCAATAGCACGCGCTGCAGTGCTACATCCAAGTATGTTTGTGTAGGTTTCTCTATATCAATATCTATATATATATTTGTATTTCTTTTTGTATTTTCTTTTTCTTTTCTTAATTATTTATCGTTTTTACGGCTGTGCCCCCAGTCTCAGCTGTCGGCTCAAGCCGACAATCCGTCAGATACATTTTGATGGGGCTTGACTCTTAATTTGATTTGCGCTGCATCACCATCACCATCAACAACACCAACACCAATAGCAATAGCAACTTCATCAGCATCAGACACAATTTCATTAGTGCTGCAACATTCTGTATCTGTATATCATGATGATAAACCAATTGTTTCTGACCGACGTCCATTAAATTGGGAAATGTGTTTTTCAGACTGCTGTTAGTTGCCGCATTGAAAAACCGCTTAATTATGCCAGCCAAGTGGCCAGACAATCAGTCAATCATCTATTCATATAGTCAGCCAGTCAGACAGTCAGACAGTCAGTGTGTTGGCCAGTAACTTGTGACTCAATTGTATCTTAAAGATACTTTGCCTATTGTTGCACTGGCCCGAACACGTTAAGCGGATAATTGTCGTTGGCCCGATGTCATGTAGAAAATAAAGCAAACAAAACTTTGAAGGGCTTCCTTGAAAAATAAAATTGCCGCCCACACATACTATAACACACACACACACACACACACGCATACTTCGACAGTGAACTGCACAGATACAAAAGTGTATTTAAATTGACTTACTTTGTAAACGAAAATCAATAAATTGGCATCCTCAGCTATTGCAATGCTACCGTAATATATATATATATATATATATATATATATGTATCTTATAGTTACTTTCCCAGGCAACCAGCACCTATGTGTATCTGAAAGATACACACACACACACACACACACACATACGCACATGCAAGCAACAGAGACTTGCGAAGCTTGTTAATCAAATCAGTAGTGGGGCATACAGGGTATAGCCCATGCATAATGAAACATGAATAGGACGCGCATTGTGCATCAATTATGTCGCATTAAAGACTCGCTCGCATCTTTAAGATACAATTTACGCATTCAAATAGAAGGAAGTTTCATATTATTTCAAATGGGAACGCAAGCAAGAGAACTCGTGAGAGCGATACAGATATGTGGAAAGATCGAAAGTGCCTTTACTGGCGACAATGTACTGTTGCCACCCACACACACACACACACACATACACACACACACACACTTATAAAGTAAAGGCAATATGGAAGACATTGCCTGCTGCATGTCAATGTCAGCCTAAACTTCAGTTTGTAACTTGCCTCAACATTGTGCGTTAATCTGGCGCTGCCTCAATTGAAGCTTCGCCCTCAAATCATATACATACATTCATACACACACACACACACACACACATTAACTCACATACATACAGATACACTACACAGGCGACTTTGTACAGAATACAGTAAGGTACTGTTCCCCCTCTGAGTTCCAAGTGGGTGTTTCGAGTGACTGGCAACACTTTAAATGTGCAACGAACGAGCTTGTATGTGTGCCTGAATGTTGAATCTTATGCTTGAATGCCCCCCACCAGGGCTAGCAAAGCCCCATAATCATGTCCAAAGTCGCTCTGCAGCTGCAGCGGATTGTCAATTATTAACCGTTGTCAAGTTGCTTTCGCACTTTGAAGTCGTCGTTGTCGTTGTGTTTGTCGTTGTTGTTGTCGTTGTTGTCTCAGTCTTAGGTAAGTGCAGTTGCAGCCAGTTGTTGCATGTTGTCTATTGTCTGCGATTTCTACTTCTTTCCATTTACTTGGATAAGTCAAGCTTCGACAACAGTTTCAACTGAATTCTTATACAATTTTTTATGGTCGTCTTTTGTCGCCGTTGCTTAAATTTCTTCTTCCCTACTAAAAGATACAACAACAGTTTTGATTTCTTCCAAGACTCCAAGCACTTATGATGCATCTACTCGATGTATACTCGTTGCCATGGCTCGATCTTTGTCCAGGCAATGAACAATGAACTTTTGAGTGTTTGGATTGCAAGCAAATTGCTTTCATAGTTCTTTGTCGGAAAAGAAGGATATATCAATAAGGGCATAACTGAAACCCCTAGACGATTTTATAGATTTTCAAATTACTAGTATATGATTCTTCAACATGATTAATTTCTTTAGTTTTTCCAATGTTTAGATTTAGTGTTGGAGACAGTTTTACCCTTTTGGGTAGATAGCCAACCATAACATTCCTGTTTTCATATCATGTCTTGTGTGTTGTGCTATCCTTTAAGGTGTTTAACCTCAGCTGTAAAGGAGCACTTAAAATGGTCTCATGTTTTATCTTGGCAACATGAAACTTCATACTCAACTCCATTAACTCCACAACAACAACAACAGCAATAGCAATGACACCACTTGCTGTTCATCCTTTTTCACCCGCCGCTGCTCCTTGTTGTACATATGCCTAATATGTCCCGCATCCTAGCCATGCCCACATACAAGTTACATGCACCTCGCCCTAAGCACAGTAAATAACAAGTAAGAAATCTATAGTCGAGTGTACCCGACTACGAGAGCCCCTTTGCCTACATATACAGCCACATATACTCCCACATACAAACAGTTCTGAACGTATTTAGCCATTGCGCGCGCCTTTTAGTCCCCCACGCTCTATAGCGCGGTACTTACTTTATTCTTCAATCTTAACGAAATTCACAACGTAGATTAGGAATAGTCTAATTAATATGTGTGCGAAAAAGAACTTTGATCGGTTGAAAATTGTGCTTAATAATCGATTTTTTCGATTTGCGGGGGTCAGGGGAGGAAATTCAAAAATCAAAAACAAACTCGAATAACCTACGAACATAACGAATCCAGACTTCAAGTTTGGTTGCTCTAGCTCTTATAGTCTCTGAGAAACAGACGTTCATACAGACGGACAGGGCTAGATGAACTCGTCTTGTCGTCCTGATTCAGAATATATATACTTTATGGGGTCTCCGGTGATTATTTCTACCTGTTACATACTTTTCGATTTTGCACATTTCCAATAGCTCCGCTTTTCTTTTTTACAAATAGGCAAAGGGGCTAAAAACAGTAAATTTCCCTGTATGCATTAGTATGTGTGTGTTTGTGCCTTGTGGTTTCGAGGCGAGCCACTGTCAAGTGGATGGGTGGTAGTAGTGATAGAGGTGGTGGTGGTGGTGGTGGTAGTGGGCACTGTCATTGTGTATGAGTAAGCTCTTGCAACCCACACCATGCAACAGCAAAGCACTACAATACTTTAATAGAAGCCCACATCCTTTCCAGGGCGAACATAAAAACTACCGCAAAACCTCAGGGGGTCTAGAAGTTTTTATGATATTTCACAAATTCGCAAATTCACAAATTGCTTACCAAATGTTCACAAAGAGAACATTTGATGTCAAAACGAAAATTTGTAGTTGCGCTACTTTTTTATGGCCTACTTAAAGGCGTTTAGGCTAAGAATCAATTTTATTAGATGGGTATTGAAGGTGAGGCTTGAAGTGGATGCAGACAGACACTGAGGCAGACAGAGGTACAGACAGACGGACAGACATAAAGCCATATAATTGAGCTTAAACATTAAGAGGCTTTTGGGTTTTTGGGCAGGACTAAGCAAAGTGGTGGAGGTGGATGGGGATGGGGATGCGTTGGTTTGAGGGAAAAGAGTAACCAAGCCTTGACAAGCCCTGACAGTTTGAAGATTAAATTACGTGCAAGACGAAAAGACAGAGAGGACTTGACTCTATAAAGGAATACCTATAAAAGAGAGTCATTCGTATTGCACTTCCTGTTGCCCACGCGAGCTCTGATCCAAATTTAAATTAAACATGAACTTGTTAATTAGCCGCACAACCCACATGAGAACAGCAACAACATAAGGAAGAACAAGAACAACTTTCAACTAACATGCCACATGTGTTCCATTTGCTGGTTGCTGGTTGCACGTTACCAGTCTCCTTTCCTTCTTTCCGCTTCTTGGCACGCCCCCATTGCGGCATTTGGTGGGTTTCCTACTCGATCATGGATTGTGGGATCATTCGGTACGACGACGTGACGGGCATACGTCATGATATCGACGGAAATTTGGGAAATTACTTGTACGTAACTCGATACGATACGCGATCATCATGTCACTCGTTTGGGCCAACATTTTTGTGCCACATAGCGGTGTATAGAATACGGTAGCAGCTGCCACAAAAATACAATAATAACATTTTAAATGAAACGCGTCAGCAGGAACGCGTTAAAACTGTGCACATTTTTATTTATTTTCCTTTTTTTATTTTTTTTTTGTTTTTTTTTTTATATTCTAACATTTGGGGGGAAACCCCTATAAGTTTGATGTAGGCGTGAAAGTTGTTAATATGTGGGTTATCAATAGACCTGCACCAGAAACTGTAGGACATTTCATTAGGTTCCTTAGTAACGAGACCATTATTTAAAAATTACGCGTAAAAATAGTTTTGTTTTCTTCATTTTTGCTACACTTTCGGCAACAAGGAAAATCACAATTCAAATAGAAAAAGAAAATGCAACTTTTCTCAGGGGTAGGCGCAATACAACGAAACACAGCGCAACCCAACAAAAACCCAACAAAACCCAACAGAACACAACGCAATACAAGGCAAGGCAAGGCATGGCGAAAGGGGTTAAACAGCAACAGTAAAGGGAGTTGGGGGTTAGTTGGTATGACGCATCAATTGCTTGATTCTCTACCGACAGATGTTTTGGTTTTTGTTTTTAAATTTCAATTTGAATTTGATGAAAACTGCGCCTTATCCTGATCTCAACACTTGTGCCATTAGGTGAAACTCAAGCGGAATCTCAATGATCTGGTTTACCCTTTTTCCTATGTATGGCGCGAAGGCGACGACGTACTTTATAGTATCTACGGAGTATACAATGTATTTTGCATTTACTGTACAAAAAAAAAAACAAAAAAAATACACAAAAAACAAAATAAAATAACAGAAAAGAAAAACAGAAACAGCAACAGCAACAGAAATAATAAAAATAAAAATAAAAAGAGAAAGAGAAAAACCTCAACGAAGCCGTCGCCATGTGCTGTTGTTCCTTATTGTTGTTGCTGTTATTGTTGTGTTTTTGTCATGCACAATCCGTGCATCAGGGCGCGAGAGCAAAAGCAAAAGGATGACTGCAGCAAGTGCGAAAGGGAGAGCGCAAGGCAGACAGATAGTGGGAGAGGGAGAAGAAATGCCCTAACGCTTTCCATGGGCAACCCCTATACCGGCAGTTTCTGTTTGTTGTGCATTGCTGCCTTCGCTGCTTGCTGCTTGCTGCCTTGTTGCCTTGTTGCCTGCTGCCTTGGTGCCTGCTGCCTTCCAGTGAGCGAGTGTCGACAACACAGACCAAAACGAATAACAGCAACAGTATGATAGAGGAAAAAAGACAAAACAAAAAGAAAGAGGGACAGAGAGATAGAGAAAGAAAGAAAAATAGAGAGTGAAAGAATGAGAGAATGAGAGTAATTGCGAAAGAGAGCAGAGCGCACGTACACATTTCCAGTTCAGTTGAAGTTTTTTCTGTGTTTTGTACTGCTGCCTGCCACTGATGCCTTCGTTTGCCTGCGTTGGCCATCAGTTTGAGCCACGCTCTGCTAGACGCCGCACGCTTTCTCGGTTCCTCTGCATCAGTGACGCGCACGCGACAAGCATTTTCTTTCCAGCCTTTCAAAGACACAATAGAAAATAAATAAAAAAAAAAAAGCTAAAAACAAAACTGCGACCGGCTTTGTAAAGGATATTTTTTTTATACGTTTCGTAAATAAACGAAACTAAAAATTTATTCATTCAAAAAAAAAAACAAAGAAAACAAAACAAACAAAATAAACTACAAATTTCATAACACAAAAGCATAAATCAAAAAACATAAATAACTGAATCAAAAGCTAATTCAAAAAGTTGTTAAGTGCATTCTTAAAAAGTTGCTGCATAGAATATTTTTTGAATTTTTTTTCCCTCTCTGAACTTTATGAACGAAAGTTCTGTGCGTAATATACACACCTAAGTGTCCTGCAGGACTGATTCGCAATCGGATTTAGACTCGGATTCCAACTACTGCTCGTTTATATGCTGTGCTGCTATACACTCGGATTATATCCATTCGCCATAAATTGCCATTATTTTGGATAGAGTGAAACAAGTAAGATATTTACAATAATATTGTATAATTCATATAAAATCCTTAGGATGAAAGTGAAATTGTAATTATAAGCACATCTTATCATAATTATATTATGTGATTCATTGCAACAAATGTGTTAAGTACAGTTCTCATTATAAAATGGGATTATATGCTATTATATATTTGTGATTATTTATCAGCAATTTTAAAATAATAATATTAACTCAAATTCAACGGATTTTTATTTATGTTTCCATATGGTTATACTCAGTGCTGCTTCATTAGCATCTTAAAGCTAATAGCTCGTGTCATTGCGTTCTCTTTTGACTCACCTCATTCTTCTCCTTTCGCTCCACCCACCTTTGTTTCTCTCACCCTTACTGCCAACATTAATAAATCTTGACACTCGTCTCCCCCTTTTATACGACACCTTTCCCCTTAAGGAACGCTGTTAGAGCAGCTGGTAAGGAAGGCATTAAAAATTTCTTCATCCCACAAATGACATAGGGGCTTGGGCCTCTATTAATATGCAAAATAAATCCCGGGTAAATGTGTAAACAGTTGATGCTTTGAAGCTTCAATCTAACAATATTTCCTATATTTCCCTTCGACTCGTCTCCCCCATTCTGCTTTGCCTTCGGCCCATAGATATTAATTCGATATAACAATAAATTAATGGGCCCTGGCAATTAACAAAATCTGAAGACGTAGAAAACTCCAAAGAAGGCTAAATTCCAGGCAGCTGTGCTACAACAATAATAACAACAATAGAGTGAAAAAGGCGCCCAAATGACTTCCGGGAATTATCAGAGAAAACAAAAACAATGCAAAGCTAACAGCAATAAAAAAAAATAATAAAAATAAAAGATGAAAAAACTTAAGGAAAATCACAAAAAAATATATATATATACGAATGAAAACTTGACAGCTTTGGGTGAGCTGCTGGCTGCTCGAGGGGAATTGGTCGAAGGGAAAACTAACTGAAAACAGCGGAACATTTGCATTTCCATGCGTCAAAGATTTATTGGGCCGCGACTGTTCCAGTGTGTAGCACATCCAAGCAGCCCCTTCCACCTCCCTATCACTCCCCCTGGCATTGTTTTGGGTACCTATCAAAGACAAAAGCCGCAATAAGTTTTCTCTTTATCTTAGTGAACTTCCCCTGGTGGTAATCAAGGAAAAGAAAATATAAAAGAAGAAAAAAAATGAATTGTAATTGAATTGAAATTTCTTATATAATGGTGGGCGTACTAAGTGGGCGTGACTGTCTGCCCTTATGTTATATATTGTTGCTGTTGTTGCTGTTGTTTGGGACGGTGTGGCTTTCACTTTGTATGTAAACAACAATTAGAGACTTTAATTTTTATTTTCAGTTTCAGTTTCCCGGCCTGGCAAAGGTTTTGATAGCGAATAGAATATGAACGAGGTGGGGGGGGAGGGAAGGAAAGGGTACCGAACCGAAATCTAAACAACATTTTCAACACTTTTCAAACATAAGATAAACAACAGTTCAACAGTTGTCTCTATGTGTGTGTGTGTGTGTGTGTGTGTTGTGTGTGCTTGTGTATATAGTTGCAAGTGGGTTCACGGTCAAATGTTTCATTTCAATTGGCTTTTCCGGGACTCTAAATCCCTCAACATACCCTATCCCCACGATATATTATTATTGTCCCAATACAACTATACATATCCAATCTTCAGACTCCACCTCAACCTCCACCTCCAACAGCAACTCCACTCCACTCCTCTATTGACACTAACTAATGAGGCAGCCCAGCGCATAGCCCATAAATATTTCAAGTCTCCAATTGTTGACACACAAAACAAACAGTTAAAAAAAAAAAGAAAAAAAAAACTTGATTCTAATGGTTTCTAACTCAAAACGCTCATAAACTTCCATTTTGAGTATCCTGTGGTGCTGTTCACTCCGCTCCTTCAGTGATTCTCTCCCCGCTGTTGCTTATCTCGTTGTTTTCATCTATTTTTTCTTTATCGTTGGCTCGTAATAAACATCAAATGTATCCTTTAAAGAGAAAAAAAGAGAAACACATAGAATGAGAGAGAGACTAAAACCTACTTAGAAAACTGAAACACTATCTTGTTTACTTGAAATGCGCAATAAAATCTTACATTGATCCCTTCGCAAGATAAGAAAGGGAAAACGTTTTTCATGACTCTTAAAAAATTACAAAATCCAAAAAATAAAAATTACGTATAACTGAAAAAGAACCTATAAGAGACGAAATAAGAACAAATAAAAATTTAAAAGAAATTTGCTTACTTAGTAGGGAAAGTTATCCTATATATATATATATATATATATATAGATATATGTATATATATTAATATATATCTGAGTGAATTTTTATACATTTTAAAATGTTGATTTGAACATGTATACATAGAGCTAAGATAATTTGATTCATGTTGTCTTTTATTCTCCCTAGCGACTGAACACCCTGTTGGTTTATACCTTAGAGAGTTTTACACCCTTTAACAAGCTTCTGTATTCGTTGTCTCCTCTACCTGCCCCTGGGGATTGTCATCTGTGGATAACCATCTCTGTGTTAGCCTCCGGCTGCCTGTGCACGTGCAAGTGGATGTGGATGTGGATGTGGATGTGGAGAGGCGTCAAACGCATTGGGTTTTGTGGTTTATTTATTTCATATTTCATGCATGATTGAGCTATTGCCCTATTCATTCGTGGTGCTATTCCTGTTCCTGTTCCTATACCTTTAAATTCGTATTCAACTTCACTTCCACATCCCCTTTTTAGACACGTGACACGCCATTGAACTGCAGCTTTCTCATTGTTTATTCCCTTCTTTTGATTGCCAAACAATCAGCAAATGGCGAAAGTTTATTAACTGCTCATCATACAACATGGTAACTATCCATTCTTCTAGGCAGATGATAAATTGCCATGAAATTAACAAAGCAATATTAACTGAAAATTTTAAATTTTATTAAATATAAGACTAAAAAATACCCTATATATATATACAGGAAATATTAAACAAATATGTCATATTTATTGTAAAGGTTTATGGATCGATTTCACATCATAAAAGGACCTCGCATTCCTTATTAAAATAATAATAAAAGAACATCATAAAAAACAAACAATATAATATATAAATATAAAATGAAATGCAAAAAATATATATATATATTATTAAAAAAGAGTATTGTATTTAAAAGATCATCTCATCTTTCCATGAAGATCTCCATATATATATTACTTAAAAGATAATTGAGTTCAGATTTCGATTGCAACATATTGTAGTTGTTACATATATATCTATTATATACCCATCGATATATATTTTGTATAGGGTATATGGAAAAGGTAGCAGCTGAATGAATGCTATTAAAAGCTAATTTCGAGCGGGCGGATCATTTAATAAATTGTATCTCAAAGATACACAAAAACAGCAAACAGCAAAAAGGCCGCAAGATATTTTACATGAATTTGTTGTACTTAAGGTAAAGTGAGGGTCAGAGCTTAAGATGAAGCTAAAGCTGAAGCTTGTTAACTGTTAGTTGTTAGCTGTAGTTGCCGCTTAACGAAATAAAGTGTCTTGAACAAGTTGGTTTGCTGTTATGGCTATTATGGCCCTTCATTCGATGCGCTCCTCGTTCGTGTCCGGATGACAAATTGACTTCGTTAGAGACTCCCTCGATTGAAATATGAGCCGCAAATTGAAAAATGTTTTGCCGCAGGTTGTTGAATATTCCGTTGATTGCTTTGCGGTGTTGATTATGGTGCTGATGATGACGGCACTGGCGGTGGCGCTTGAAAGGATCCACTGTAATTTTGTTTGGCTCAGCAAGAAAAGTGGCACCTAAAAGTGCCACCTTGCAATTTTCCACCCACCACAATATAAAATTGTATCCAGTGCTGCGTGTTAATTGCAGTCGATTTCCTGTCTCCATGATTGTTGTTACTGTTTTTGTTGTTCTTGCTTTAACTATATATATTGTTGTTTACGTTGTTGTTGTTGCTGCTGTTGTTGTAGCTGTCTAGACGAATTTCCTCGTATATAATCAAAACTTATATAAAACAAAAAAAGAATATTTAGGTGTCTGAATTCTGGAGTGGGCTCTAAAACTAGATCGCAATCATAATATTTTTATTTTCATTTAATGGCTAGCGGTGTGTCCTGCTGCTGCTCCTGTTGTTTTTTAATATCCTGTTTAATTGTCCATAGGAACACCCCCAATTTCCCTTGCCACAACCAGTTACCCGTTGAATTGAGAGCACCACAACAACCTCATAACCAACCAACTTACTAACTACCCCTCCCCTCGCACCCAACACCCTTTTACACCCATTCTCCTATGCACTTAGTGCTTGGTTTTTACTGCGTATCAACACGCACATGAGAGTGTAACCATCTGTTAGGGATACGACTATTCATACTAGTGGGTGCCGGCAAGAACAATAATTCTTTAATTTTAGTTTGCCACAGAACCGCTTAAGAAGTTAGTCAACAACATGACCAGAACAAATTCCAATTTCAATTCCAAAACCAATTCCAATCCCGATAGTAATATCCAACTCCAACTCCAATTTCATTTTCAACTCCCTTCGTAAGTAGTTCCGCTGATGTCTCCGCCTTCAATTTTATTTCATGCCTGGCTGCCTGCCTTTACCTGGGGACACAACCAAACACAAACATACACACGCACACATTCACAGGTTGTGAACACTATTCAATCAAAGGAAATGAACTTCAGTAGCAGTTGCCACTTTCCCAGTATATCCGATGCTTTACGAGGATGTGGGGTGTCACTCTCCACGGGGTGTGCACAACAATTGCATTTTTATGCGTTTCAAAGTGTTTTTGGACATGTTAAAAAGATAGTCGAAAATTTATTAGTTGATTAAAGTTAAACCATGGCCTAATGGCTGGACATAGTAGACATTTTACCATAGTTGTTGCATGCTTTTGTTTTTCTTTCTTTCCGTTTTTTTTTTTTATTATTTTATTCTTTATTTTTATTGGAAAACAAGGGAATAGATTAGTTTTTTATTTGTGGTTAGACTTTTTTATTACTCCATGTACTGGGCACTTTAACTAAGTGCAGTAAAAGTGCTGAACACTTAAGTTTAATACCCTTTAAAATATGCTTCATAAACTGAATAATCATAATATTATTTTCCATCAGCATGAATATTTAGGTTAAAGTGACTTTAATCGATAGAAATTCATCGATAGAGATTCAAATTTATTATTTAACTTGCTTTACTCATATACCAAATATAAAGGAATTATTATTATAATAATTAATTTATACTTCTATCTATAGGGTATCTTATAGTGCAGCATACTTTTTACCCTTCTTTTCTTTCTTTTATTTCAAAAAAAATCAAAAAACAATTGCAAATAACACTTAGGACACTTAGTATTTAAGTTTATTATATGTAACAAGCTTTACACTTAAAAAAATTTTATGTCACTGATAACTTGGCTAAGATATAAGAAGAATTTTCATTCTTTGACTTAAGGCTTACCCGAAGTCAGGGGAAACCCTGATGGAAGACCGAAACAGTTCTGACGTGCAAATCGATTGTCAGAATTGAGTATAGGGGCGAAAGACCAATCGAACCATCTAGTAGCTGGTTCCTTCCGAAGTTTCCCTCAGGATAGCTGGTGCATTTAACTGTTATATAAAATAATCTTATCTGGTAAAGCGAATGATTAGAGGCCTTAGGGTCGAAACGATCTTAACCTATTCTCAAACTTTAAATGGGTAAGAACCTTAACTTTCTTGATATGAAGTTTAAGGTTATGATATAATGTGCCCAGTGGGCCACTTTTGGTAAGTAGAACTGGCGCTGAGGGATGAGGGAAACGTACAGTTGCCTAAACGATGCGCTGGTTAGTCAGACATTGTCATATGTTTCATTACGCTGTCTGATAAATGACTCATAAATTTCATACCACTGTGCGTATATACCTAAAAATAAAATAATAATAAGGAACACAAATGCATTGAAATGGTTTCTGCATTTTGTGGACAAACATTCTTTTATGTTTTAACGGCAATTTTTGTGGCGGCATTCTTAAAAAAAAAAAACAAAAAAAAAACAAAAAATAAAAATAAAAAACAGTACAAGAAATAAGAATCGCATGTCAAACGCAAGTTTCAAATTTGATTTAATTTATGAGGCAAGACAAATTATAGACCGACCGACCAACTGGCCACATATACCACATACATATATATATGTATATATAACACTCAAATAATATATACTATATCCAATATATGTATGCCTACCATATAGTACTAAGTGGTACTATATCTGCTTGGCAAACATGCGTGACGATTAGTTGGGCGCGTCAACTTTGGCCTCTTGTTTGTCCCGTGGTCAGGAGTCGGAGGCAAAGCGAAGGAAACACTTTCAACACATTTCTCAGCTAATTAACATTGATGAGTCTGTGGAATTCTGTTATATAGCACGTCTATATGGTTTTTCCTTTTTCGCACTTTTTGCTATTGCAATAAAGAGTAGCTGCTACAGACATAGGCATAGCTGCAGACACAGATGCAGAGTTATAGATACAGATACAGATACATTTGCAGTTACTTGAAGTATCTTTGAGTTGACTATAATTACTTTGACCCGCTTCTGTTAACGAGTGCCTAACGGACAACTCACATATGGCCCCTGTTCCATATGTCCAACCACATATATATGTATATACTCGATTGTATACTATTTATATATATATATATATATATATATATATTGTTAATGCTTTAAAATCCGCTTCAATTGGATTTGTTTGTTTTGTCATTGCATGTCTTGATGCACATATATATATATTTCTATCTCTCTTTTTCTCTAAATCTCTCCTACTCTTTCTCTATGCAACTCACATAGTGACACTTTTTTCACTTTCGATACGCAACATCGTTGCGTTCGACTCGACTCGACTCGATTCGATTTGTTGTATTCCATTTTGTTTTTAGTTTTCCGTTCATACATTGCCACTTTGCAACGACGCAAGCCCCCCCCCCCCCCTGCCACTGGTTTTCCACAACGCTGAACAATTTCCATGTAGTTGACCAAGCTTCCCCCCACAACATACCCCTCTTTCACTATTGCCGACTTGTGATAATGATAATGATAATGTCCACGCATACACAGAAAGAGATTATAACACGCAACGTTTTGAACTTAAAGTTCACATTCTAATGGAATTTCGGTTGATTTACATGTTACAGAGGTCGCCACTTGGCATCGTTTTACATGCTTCACCCTTGATGTATTGGTATTGGTATTGGTATGGGTATTGGTATAAGTACTGCTCTTGGTATTAGTATTGGTATTGGTATTGGTGTAGATGTTAGTGTTAGTCTGTTGCATAGTAATGCACAAAATGTGTGCGTGGATTATTGCCCATCTTTTGTGGCTTCCATTGAAAGACTCAATGATGCACTGTACCAGATAACCCAAAGAACTCAGTCATAATGCACATATTGTGCTGATTTCGACTAAGCTTATGAAGTTATCAGCTCAAAGGTTCAACCCATAACTGATCCATGTTTCAAAGTAGAACACAACGGCACAATGAAAGATTCAATAATTCTAAAGAATGAAGATCATTTGACTATCAAGTAATAGTTTACTTAAAAGAAGAAGGAAACCTTAATTTGTCTGATAGAAAGAAGTTGTAGAATTTCGGATTTCTCTTTAATTTTCTTTTAGTAGCTAACAGACTAAACTTAATGCATTATTAATGAGTACACTTAAAAGATATCCTTAAAGGACTTTTGAATCTTTTGCAAAGCAACATAAATAAAAAACAATTTAGTTTTTAGTATATATAACGAGTTTCTCATGACTTTTGTCGCCCGCAGTCTGTGGTCAATTAGCCAGGCCAAGTCAGGTCAGGCTCTGGCTACTATACTAATAGAATAACGGTCCAGGCAACTCATCTTCGGCATGTCCTTCGAGAACAGATTATAAATTTTCCGAAGTTTTCCGCTAATTATAAAATTGCGACAGTCAAATGTGTGAAATGCATTACATTCCACGTACGAAGGTTCGAGTACATTTGTGCTGGTTGGGTGCAACAGGGAGGAATTAAGAGGTTCAGATTGAAGTACTGGTAATGGCCGAACGCAGCTGGCTGCTTAATAAATTTGCGGGCTTCCCGCCCTGAAAATGCCATGCGGCAAACGGGGAATATACAAGCGAATTTCCACGCTTACCTGAGACGCTTTTCCAGGTAGTCAATACCCAATACTCAATGCCCAATGCTCAGGTAGAGCACAATATGTTAGGACAAAGGAAAAGGGATGTAGAGATTGGAAGCCAACGATGACATTTGCCTGACAGCTCAGCTGCGTCGGCTTTACGGAATTTTTCATAGACATATAAAACTTAAGCATTGGACACAGTGGCAGCTAGAAGCAAATCAGCAAGCGATCGTGATAGATCCTAGATCCTAGATCCTTAGCTGCTTAGCAACTACAGATAAAAATAATATCCAAAGTTGAACTTAGTTTTTGAATACATATACTAACTGCAGGTTAGCAGCTAGAGAAGATTAAGAAGATTACATTGAAATTATAACTAAATATTGAATCCTTTTCCTTTTGCAGAATTTTAAGGAAGCAGTTTAGGATTACCGAAACTTTTAATATAGCCTTAAAATAGAGACAACCAGACGAAATATGGGTGAACTTGAGGAGAAGGAAACACCACAAACAGAGGCGACAGCGGCACAAGAGTCACTTGAGGAGCCCAAAGAGACGGACAAAATGTTAGACAGCAAGAAGGATGAAGCAAAGGAGAAGACATCAAGTCCGCAGTCATCTAAGCCAGCAACACCCAATGTTGGCAAAAAGTCACCAGTGCCACAGGCTGATTCGAAACCAGCTGTTGGCAATGGTGAGGAAATCATTGATATACCCTCGGAGAATGGAACAAAACCAAATGGTACGGCCGATCCTGAGGAAAAAAAGATCAGCAAGGAAGAACGGGAAGTTAAGCCTAAAAAAATTCCCATTGGTGGTCTGAAGCTGCCCGGTTTCTTTATGAAGAATAAGCCCAAGGCAGAGGGTGATGGTGCCGAGGGTGAACTACTTGAAAAAGAAAAGGAACAAGAAGAGAAAGAGACCAATGCTGATGCTTCACTAACACCCAAGGATGAGCAAAAGCCACGTTCAGGTTTCGGTCAACGTCTGCGCAATTTCTTTGTGCGTAAACCAGCAGCGGATAAGGATCAACAGAAGAAGCAATTGACCAATGGTGATGCGGATGCCAAGTCGGGTAAGTCAGAGAATCTTTGAATATTAAACAGATCTCAATCTAATCATATACATTATATATATATATAGAAGCCACAGCTGAAGCAGCTCCTGCCGATGATGCAGATCCGCCACCAAAGCGTGGCCTATTAAATGCCATCAAGCTGCCCATTGCCAACATCATGCCCAAAAAGAAGTCTGGAGATGATGTGGAGTTAGGTCTTGGCAAGGCAGGTTTGGCTTCAATGGAAACTTTAGATGATTCACTCAAGGATCAGGATACCGTTGATCGTGCACCGCTTAAAAGCAATGGAGCTGATGAATTAAAGACCGATATAAAGGATGAAAAGTTGGCCGCCGAGCAAAAGCTGGCTGCTGAGGAAGAGGAACGCGAACGACCTGTCTCCTTATGGTGTCGCCTACGCGGCTACAAGTGTAGCGTCGACGATGCTCTCATTGTGTTTGGGATCTTGTTGTTCATGCTGTTGCTGGCCGTTATTGGTTATGTACTCACCCATGAAACGTTGACATCACCACCACTACGTGAAGGACGTTATATTTCAGCTGTTACAGGCTGCGGCATGGTTGAAGGTGTCAAGGAGGATGGTGCTTTTGCTTTCCGTGGCATACCTTATGCTAAGGCGCCAGTGAATAACTTGCGTTGGCGGCCATCGGAGTTGATTGGAAAAATCGAGGATTGCTGGAATGGCACACTACAGACACACAATGGAAGCACGGTGTGCACCCAACGTTTGGGCAATGGTACAACGATTGGAGATGAGGATTGTCTTTATTTGGATGTGGTTACTCCCCACGTACGGTATAACAATCCCTTGCCGGTGGTGGTACTTATTGGTGCCGAAACTCTGGCTGGTCCTTCACCTGGCATATTACGTCCATCGGCACGTTATTCTCGCTCCCATGATGTCATCTTTGTGCGTCCGAACTTCAGATTGGGTGTCTTTGGCTTTTTGGCCCTAGACGCACTCACCAAGGAATCACATCCACGCACCTCGGGCAACTATGCTCTCACTGATATAGTCTCTGTACTTAGGTGGATTCAGCTAAACATTGTGCACTTTGGTGGCGATCCAAAATCTGTTACCTTATTAGGTCATCGCGCTGGTGCTACTTTGGTCTCCGCACTGGTAAGCTCAAACAAGATTGATGATCTATACACGCGTGCTTGGGCATCATCGTCGTCAGCCATCTTCCCGGGTAAACCACTGCAGGAGTCGGAGCGTTTGAATCAGCAGCTAATGGCAACACTGGAGTGCCAGGATGCGGTCTGTCTGAGAGACGCCTCCAGTGAGAAATTGTGGGCGGCTACACCCGACACTTGGTTCAATTTCCCCGCAGCCTTACCACAAGCTCAGGAGTTAACTAATTCAAATCGTCACGAATGGCTGGTGCTTGATGGTGATATACTATTCCAGCACCCTACCGAATCATGGAAACAGGTCACAACTGCCAGCCAAAAACAGCCACGCTTTGTAATGGGCGCCACAGCACATGAAGCGCATACACTTAAACTCCGAGAACTCCATGCCAACTGGACCGCCGAAGAAGTACGCAATTATATACAATCCTCACAGTTGGGTGCACTAAAACTTACCGATGAGATCATTCAGCGCTACAATGCCACCAACTATACAGCTCTGGTGGCCATCATCACAGATATTCGCACCGTTTGCCCGCTCCTTACGAATGCACGATTACAGCCGAGTGTGCCCTTCTATGTGGTCACACAGGGTGAGGGCGAAGATCAGTTGGCCACCGTCGATGCTGATGTCCAGGCCATACTGGGACGCTATGAGCCTCACACTGTTGAGCAGCGACGATTCGTTTCAGCGATGCAGCAGCTCTTCTACTACTATGTCTCCCATGGCACGGTGCAATCCTTTGATTCACGTCGTCGTGTTATCATTGTGGGTCAGGATGCGCAAGCACAAGAGGATCACGAGCATTGCAACTATTGGATAAGCAATGATATTGTGCCGCGTTATGCGCGCATCGATTAAGCGTTCGTTATTTATAAACGGAATCCAACACACACACACACACACCTACTTCTATAATATCTTTCTATACTTTATAAATGTTCATTTATTCTCATCCATCTACTTCCCTTATCCGTCTACTTCCATATACTTCCTTTTACTTCTATTTTTTTTTTTGCCCTTCCCCTTCTAAACTTTCAGATGATTGGAGGATGAGAGTTTAGTTTAGCCTAAGTGAATCTAGTGTTTATATACGTATAATACATACATAACTGTACATTTAGTTCTCTTTGCGTGTAAGTGCGACAATTATTTAAGTTATAAGATTCTTAAGTATGATATATATCACTAACTCCACAACATATATACATATATATATACATTATATACATATATGTCTATTTACTATAAATATACATTAACACTTACTTTATATATATATATATATATCATATATATGGTACATATAGATATCTATGATAATATATATTCTCTAATGTTAATACACTGACAGACAGAGATTCACCTCCACACACACACACACACACACACACACACACATACACGACAACAACTCAACAGTAAGGCGAAAAATACTTGAAAAGTAAAAACACAACCCCAGGACACTTTCTACAACTCTCTCTCTATATATATATAAATATAAAAATACATATATAAATATATATATATAAACATATTATATGTATGTAGATAATTGCATATATACATACTTTTACATACAGCATATACATAGATGAGCGGTTAAAACAAAAACCTCTGACCAACGATCTTTTTTGATACATTTTATATATATATATTCAAAAATATATATATTATATAGAAATCGGGCATATAACCCGATATTATAACATGAAATCAAACAATTAGATATAGTGTGAACCATAACTGATTAACACTCATAGAACGCATCACAAAACAAAGAGGAAAACTTTTTTTTTTTATATATACATAGAAAGTGCGTTTAACATTTGAGACTGTCCCGAGGGCTACAATTTACATACGATATAGAATATGAGATCGGACGTTGAAATTTGAATTTAGTATATATCTGACAGCCCCATACAATATATAAACGAAACAAAAACAAAGCAAAAAAAAATCAAACAAAAAAAAAACTAAAAAAAACAAACATTTTCTATAGCTTTATATGTATATTAATCTTAAAATTATATACTATTTATGTAAGCACTGCATTTTTTCCAATTGATGTTTTTTTTTATTATCCCTTTTTTGTATTTTTTTTTTTATTAAATATACGCCAATGCATATATAAATATAAATATATATATATACATTAATGTATGTACATGCAATTTCCCAGAGTTTAAGGCAAGAAAACTCGCACATAATAAAAACAAAAAAAAAAACAAAATAAAAAACAAAATTGAAACACTAGAATCAAAAGCTCTTCTAACATATATAGAATATATATATTTATTTATATATACATATATGTATATCATTATGTTCAAAATCTGTATGTAAAGTGATAAAAAAAAACAAATAATAATGAATTAATAACAGTAAATACATATATATATATATAAAGCTTGTGTCAGTTGAGTTGGCATGTCTAGTAGTTTTTGATATCACTCACAATTCAAAATTCACAATTCACAATTCACAATTCATTAATCAGTATCAGTCATTTATTCACACATCATACAAATACTGATAATTTTGTCTAATGCACTATATAATGACTATAAAGCTATGAAATCGCAAAAGTAACATAATAAATATATTTGAAGTTTTTTAATTGATTATAAATAAAAGACAAATATCTTTTACAGGCTTAGGGTTTTAACTCAAGCTTCAAAAAAAATTTAAATTCAGAAATTAAACTCTCAATAATGTTTTAATTGAACAATTTCTTTTATTTATCATATTATATAAAACAAATCAAACAAAAATCATAAACAAAGTTTAATCCAATGGATCAATGACTATTCATCTGATAAAGGCATTGGTCTTTATATTTTCTATTTCCATTTCTTTCAGCATACTTTTTTGTGTTTTCATAACCGTTTTCATAAACGTGTTAAAAACTCAATGTTTAAGCCAACTTTGCGTGCAATAAATCGCAATTCTTCATAAATAGAGATTACAAGATTAGAATTAGAATCAAAAGTAGCCACTTTAAGATGCACACGATTTATGGACAATTCTCCAGAAGAATTTCAATAGAGAGAATGTGCTTATTATTTAAAGTCGCCGGAAACATTCGTAACCTATTACAATGGATAAGGTAATATAGATACAAAGGGATTCCTTAACTAGTATTATATTTACAAAAATTTACATATGTACAGGAGGTTGGAACATTTCACGGGTGGGAAGATCACAGGTTGAAATTGACTTTAGGCGTCAGAGAGCGATTGAGTCAATGAGATCACTCGACAATCATTTTGGATGTGAACGAAGTCTTCTCACCGAAGTGGCTACTATGCGCAGTGATCGCTGCCTTAGGCTATAATCAGGGCTGCCAGTTCCTCTTTTTACCCATCATTTTTGACTGGTTTTAAAAATCAAGAACGGGAAACAATTTGAAATTGAAAGCAGCGGGATTCTGGATTTTTTTTGAAATTCTTTTGGACTTTTTTGTACTTTTTTGAGAAAATGTTACATTTTGCATGGATTTTGGTGTAATTTTGATATTATTTAGTGATTTACTTTTCAGGAAGTGACCAAAAAACTAAAAAACCAACTCAATTCCTCTCTTTAACTCGTACAATTCCCTTCCTTTTCCCTAAAATAAAATAGTCCCTCATAAATAGTCCCTCCCTCCCTAAAAAAGAAATTCAGTTTTTTTCTGGCTTTTTCATGCGCTTTTTTTGCTTCTCTGTACCGTAAAAAACAGATTTTTTCATTCAGAAAAATTGGCAGCACGGTTATAAGTTATAATCGAAAAAGCAGATTTTATTAAAAAAAATTTTTTTATTTTTTTATTATTATTATTAAGGAAGCCGAGGTCCTAAGACCTCTTTGTGTCCTTTTTAAAAAAAAAAAAAAAAAGAAAAAAAAAATTTTTTTTAATAAAATCTTTTTCTTTTTTTTTTTTATCAATAAATTGTCCAAGCTTTACGGTTGATTAATAAATATCAAATTGAAACCATTTAAATAAAATTGAAAACAATGAGTATTGTAGATGATGTTATATAAGTATTGTGCAAAATGAAATTTATATTCTATTAGGTATCAATATATCAATATTTCAAGTTATTAAATTCAACTGCGGAAACTTGCGAATGCAAATTATGGAGTAACCCTCGCCCTTTAAGTATAGCGATGTAACGAAGACTCAGCCAGAGAGCTTTGAACTGAGGCGGTTATAAACAGATTTTTATGCATCTTAGGTGACATCCTCACCGTAACGTTCCATCTTTAATTAAAGGCTCGTCGTGATCTCCATTATGTTAATTTAATTTTAGTCTTATTGTAATAAAGCAAGAGATAACAGATGCTTATGAAACTTAAGCTAAAAATATATTTTTATAATTAGTAATTATTATTAATATTATAATTATTTATCTAGCCAAAAAGACAGTAATTGAAATATAAAAAGTTATCATGGAAAAACACACCACCATGAAAGAACGAACATCCCGGAGGCACATCCAAAAGATTCATTAATTTATATATAAAAAGATACTGTACTTCACAATTCCCCAAAGAAAACAATAAACTTTAAACAATATAATTTTTAAAATCTATACTTGTTTTTATATTTGTTTTGCCGGTCTTAAATTTCTAATTCTTTCAACGATCGATAATATTTAACACTGCAGTTAATTGTCCACTCTTTCTCGCCATTCGTTACGTTTATGAATAAGATAATATATATCCGAAAATAACTCTATTAAGTAATATATTAAAGATCTTCTTTTTAATATTGGCCTATGAAATTGATCCATGAGAATATAGGAATATACACAGCCAACCATATGCACAAGATGCAATGGGTAGCCACATACACAGAATACATACACACAAACACTCACACAAATATATATACATATTATATAAATATATGTGTAGTGAATTGTGTTACTAATGTATGTTTATGGATATATGTATATATAACCATTGTATATACCTTAAATATATATATTCAAAGTTATATATAACATATTAAAAATTATATAAAAATGTTTACAACTTGTTCCAAGAATACGTCATAGATTAGATAGATGTATGGATATATGCTTCTAATCAGTGATTTCTGGATTAATAATAAAATAGATGAAAGTATATATGTTTTTTTTATTTGTTTTTGTTTGATGCGTGATCTTTATTGAATCACATATAAATATTAATTCGAATTTATGATTTAGAAATTAAGAAAACAAATTCTTACAATTAGTTTACAAATTTTTTGTAACAAAACTAAAACTTTTTAAGTTATTAAATTTTATGCGTTATGTTCCGTATGAATGTATTTTAAGGTAAACATATATACATATTAATGTATAAATATGCATATTATAAATAACATCATCAAATTATTTTTAAATAAAAACCAATAAAAATAGTTACATTGTAAATACCCTAAATTTTGAGTATACCTCTTTTTTTCCATGTTTTATTTTGTTTTCTTTTGTTTTGCATAATTTAAATTATGCAGTATAAAAATATTTACAGTCATTAGGAAAGCATTTTAAATATACAATTAATTTATAAGGTTTTATTTTATAATTGTCGTTTTTTCTATTTGTTGAATATAACTACCTAAAACTCGTTTTATACTATACACAAGCACATGCCCCATAAATATATATCTAGGTAGTTATATTCATATATAAGTTTATAAATGAATATATATTTATTTATATATATTTATATATTTCATTTGTATGTATAGTAATTTAAGGTTCAACATAATATAATATAATAGTAATAGTAATAGTAATAATAATAATAGAAATAATAATATGTATGTAACAAAAGAAAACAAACAAAAACAACGTTAAACAAATAACGGGCCTCATTCACTTAAATGCTAATGACTGCATATTGAGGCGGTTTCCTTTTAATAATCATTTTTGCTTTCTTGTTTTTTTTTTTAATTTTCTTATATACCGCCTGTTGCTTTTCCGGTGCATAGAAAATACTCAATATAGTGCTGCTTTTCCAATGTGTCCAATGCTTACCATTCGGTTGTAGCTGTATATATATATATATATATATATATAATAATAATAATGTTGTTAATGCTGTATTTGTTGTTTGTTTTATGCTAGAAATTAAAGCCACCATCTGGCGTATGCGGATTAAATTCATATTGGTGCAAATTCGCGATGGGTGCTACTCCTGTATCCTCATCTTCGTTGCCAAAGTATTGTTCAATAATGTAGAATGATTTATGATATATATCTCGATTCTCATGTGCTTGCAGATATTCAATTTTATCTAGACCTGCATTAAAAAATATATATAAAATTAAAATTTCATTCTCTTTCAAATATTGATTTTATTCACTTACCACCACATTCCTCAATGGCCATTGCATAAGGATTGGGGCGTACCTGAAACTTTTCACCAGCTTTTAGTATATTTTCTAATGCATTTAATGCAACTTGAATAATATCTGAATCGACAACAGTAAGAAAATCGCACATTGGCGATACACATCCTATCTCAACCAAATAATGTATCTGTTCAGATGTCCCGCTACTGGTAGCATTTGTTATAGCCCATGCGGCTTCTTTACGTGTTTTGAAATCAGCTGTCTGCATTATGGTTATCAATTGAGGGAATATATTGGCATTAATTATTGCCTGAATTTGTTCCCGATTACCGGCCGCAATATTTGATATGGTCCAGCAAGATTCTTTCTTAATAGTTTCAGCCGTTGAGCATAACAAATGTTGGATGTACGGCAATGCATTATATTTTAATATCACTTGAGTCTGCTGATCATCACCGGTAACAATGTTACCAACAGCGCGTAGTGCCGCTGTGCTTACATTATGTTGAGGATGCCTATATAAAATGTTATATTATAATAATTTGAATTTGTATATTGACATAAAACTTACAAAAGTAACTCTACAAGACGTCGACATACGCCTGCATTAATGACAGCCTGAATTTTATCATTAGGTCCATCAGAAAGATAACTTATAGCCCAACACGTATCACTAAGTACATCATCGTCGTTGTAGTTCAGTAATCTTGCCAGTATAGGTAGCCCATGAACAATTTTTGAAAAATCCGCGGGTGGATTCTTTCCACGACACAAATTCGATAATGTCCATACTGCATTACGTATCATGGTAATTCGCTCGGATGTGTTAAGCACTCTGGAAGAATATATATATAAAGTTGTTGTATAAGTTGTTTTTAATTATTTTGTTTTTAAGAATTTATCAATTTTTTTTTTTTATATATTTATACGCACTGTAATAATGGTAACAATATACCAGAAGAAAGCAAATGATCACGGCAAAGTGGTGAATCGCCAGCTATATTGCCTAAAGCCCAAACAGCTTGCTCCTGTACATCATCATGGGGACTGGAAAGCAGTTCAATAAATATGGGTACAGCGCCCGCCTCAATGACAATCTTGGTTTGATGCGAGGTACCAGATGCAATATTTGTCAGCGTCCAAGCTGCCTCAAATTGAAGCGTTGCATTTGTATTGTTACGCAAAAAGGTAACAAATTGTGGTACAATGCCTTTTTGAATAACTTCCTCAATGGGTGGATTTGGATCGCGGGACAGCAGCTTACGAAAGTTTTGTGTTGCCTCCAATTGATGGCATTCTTTATCACTATAAAGCATTTGTATCATCTCGGCATTTATAATCGATTGCGGCACAGTACCCTCCTGTCCTGCTTGAAGCGTTGGTATACCACCAGCATTTAGACTCTGTCCGCTGCTATCTGCCATGTGCATATCACTGGTGTGCAATTGTAATTGTCCACTGCTGCTAACCTCATTACCATCGCCTGGTGTGTTTGCAGGCGTTGCATCCAACACAACATTACGTCGTTTTGATAATTGCTGTTCACGTTTTGTTTTACGTAGCTGTATGCCAACTTCTTCACGTCTACGTCGCATCTCTGTTGAATCCAGTGCGGCATTTTTATAGCGCTGTTTGTGCGTTGCTGACATTTTTAGATCGTTTCTGTAGGAAATACAAGAAGTCATTCAAATAATTATTCATTTAATAAACATTTTAATGGCGATTCAATAATACATACAAGAAACAATTACAGACCTTATTAACAAAATTTTTAAACTTGAAGCCATAAATAAGAAACTATACTGTCACTATACTATTAAATATGTTAAACTATTCTTATCAGGTACTTCTTATATTGGTGCAGTTTTTGCTGTTTTTTTCCCTGAATGCTCTCTGTCGTGAATTCTTATAAAAAATTTTTCCTTACAGTAGACTATCCGCAAGTGGATCTTTTTATTTTACAATTTACATTTCAATTATAACATGTACTATTTGTAAAGAGTTGTCAGAAAGTACTGAATTGTTATTTTGATATCGTAATTAACTTAAATTCTGGGCCTACTACGTTGAGACAGTGTAAGTAATCATGGGGTCTATTTAAAATAATTTATATGTATGTATTAAAAGTACGTTTGATTTGCACACAGCGACAACACTTTCACATTCTAATTGTAAAACTTACATACAAACATACACGCAAAATTGTAAGAATGTATTTGTGTGTTCATGTGTACATTTGTAGGCTTAGGTCAGCTTCAGCAAATGTTGAATTCTCTAGCCTTTGTGCTATTAAATGGTTTTAATTAAAAAGTTTAAATTCTATAGCATTATTATTAAAGAATTTGTAATCATATTACCTGTGTTTCTGCCAATTTAATGCGTCTATTTATAGTACAAAACAGAAGTGCAAGTTTTAGTCACGATACGCCACACGTTTTTAGTTGGATGCATGGGGTTGCCACACTAATTTCGTCACTACAGCTGTTTATGCAACCAGATTAATATTGAATATCGATGACAATACGCAGAGTGGAATATGCCATAAATAAATCAAAATAAAACTAGCGCCAACAATGAACAGTTCCAAAAATAAAAATAATTTAAACGAAACTGTAAATCTTGAACAGGAAAAGCAAAAACAAAAACATATAAAGCTTTTACATGAATACAATGATCTTAAAGATGCAACTCAAACTGTACTTGGAGCTCTGGCCCAAGCCAAAGGATTATCAATAAGAGATTTACATAAAATGTATAACCTGCCCCATGATGATTGATCGTATAAGGATTTATGTTTTTAATTTATATTATGTTTATTTTAAAAAAAATAAAAATAAAGAATAGCCAGCGCATGTAAATGGCACTGGTTAGTAACATTTTATTGGGCAGTTTCTTTCTCTTTACATTAATTTAATTTAACTTAAATCTAAATTACTAATTTACTGCATTGAATTCATTGCACTTTTGACAATTGTATATCAAAATTGTATAATCTATTGTTGCAGTTAAGCCAAAAATTTAATTCATTGAGCATTGAAATAAGATCTGCAACGTTCATTAAATGCCTTGTATGTACGATCTTTGATAATATCCTCCACATTAAGTTCAGACTGCAGCACTCTTAGCTAATAAATCAGCAAAATACATTTTATATGTTTAATGGAAAAATATTTAATGGTAACAATCTCGTTACTACCTTGCGCTGCTCAGCTTTAAATTTACTGTCGATCTCAACATCATCCGGGTGTGCCTCCCTATTTTCATGTAGTTTCTTCAGTGTGCTTGCTGATAACGTTATGCAATTGCGAATGTTGGTTTGCTGCCGGGTTTAAAAACAATTGTATTGAAGATATACCCAAGAGTTGTGCGACAATAAATTAATTACCCTTGCCAGATGGGACTGTTGTAACTTTGCATATAAATCACGACAAGTGCCTTCACTATTAACTTGACCCTTGAACGATTCCGTAGGGAGAGCATTAAGAGCGTAAATTATTTTATCATCCACATCGCGCATTTTCTTTAGAGCCTCCTATTATCAAAAATTGTAAAATATGTATTTCTTGTATAAACTGTTTACTTTTAATAACAAAATATTATGAAATACTTGAAATCCCAAAAAGTCAAAACACGATGCCGCCATTGAAAAACCAAAGTTATATTGGCGAAATAAGACAAAATATTAAAATAAAATAAAAGAATAGCAATATATTTGCCGGCGCAATGTGCCTAGAAACAGCGTTGCCACATTGTTAATATCATAAGTCATATCAAAGACATATCGATTAATCCTATACAAGAAAAATTGCAATAAATAACTCAAGTATTTGAAATAAAGAGTTTAAGGGCGACCATTAACAATTAAGAATTATATATATAAGACAAAATATGAAAACATTTAAAAGTCGCTGCAAGCTTTCGATAATACTGTACAAATGCAATCGATGTGTTCCATCCCTACTTAGAGAAACCAGTGGTAGTAGCAAATAATAACAAATTGTATCAAAATATCAAATAAGGAAATTACATTCTGATGGCTGCAAAATACGAAGATATACGTGATAAAATAGAAAATGGCCTTTTTAAGCTTGCAACAAATGACAAAAGTACAAGAAGTACTGTGTGGCGGGTGTTTCGAAAGATTGAACAGGAGGATGGCAAAGTTTTGGAACACGTCTTGTATTGTGTAGGATGTAAAAATCTTATGTCGTTTACACATAAATCTACAACAAATTTACGCCGTCACAAGTGTCATCTACAATACCTTAAAAAATATAGTTATTGTAATAGATATAATGATACAAATAGCATTAAGGATGAAGAAACAGAGACATCTGCAGACGGCATATTAATGGACAGCTCTGAAAACCAGTCAATGATGGATGAACTTGAAAAAAAACCAACGTCTACAGATGTAGCTGCGTTTATTGCTTTCAGGGGTGCTGGTGGCGGAGTTGACACTTCTGATGCCGGCTGTGACAGTGCAATATTAACTCAGCGTGTCAAAAAAAACGATGATCCACTTAATGTGGGTTTGACGAGTTTTGCTAACTCTAATCCTCGCCTCTCTGAACTTTTTGTTTCCCACGATATCAGCGGAGCCGAGGAGTCTGCAATATACGCACAAACATGGTGTTTGGAATACCGCAAGCTAACCGAAGATCAAAAATTTTATGCTAAACGGGCTATTGATGAGATCTTTGTCCTGGGGCGGCTAAGACGTTTAACGTTAAACACAGTGCCATCGGTAACGGAATGAAATGCTCCCATATATTGTACATACATTACGCTTATTTTATTTACAATAACATATATATTTGCATATATATAGTTGATCAAATATCTGGTCTTGGTTAAGAAATTAATAAATCTAGCAATTATATTTTTGATTAGTTGGCTATTTCCCACCTGTTAAAAACGTATTTTTTTTAATATTCTGCTTAAAAAAAATATATGTATATGTTGTGTATAACAATACGTAAATAATTTAAAAAAAATATATTCAATCAGTACCCTTACTTGCTTTGATTATTGTTATTTACTTTAAGACAATTATTACATTTAATATATAGAAATTCGCTCACAGTATTGAAGAATGTATTATTTCTATCGATATATTTATTAGAAATTTAATAAACTTAATCGATAGCTGGCAGAAATAAATGCAACATGCTTTTATAGATCTGTTATCCATTGTCAAACAAATGAAACATTAGGCGGTTTATTGATATTAATTAAAATATAGAAAATACTTGTGTTCCTTATAATTTATTATTAATTAAATTAAATATAATAAGTTACAAATATTTTTTGGCTTATTGTTATTTTCGGCAAGTCCTTTAAGTCATCAGTCCACCTGCAATTGCATACTATTAACATTAAACATTGTGCATTTATATTGCGAAGTGAAATCTAAATGTCTCTTATAAATGTGCAAGGCAGACGTGGTGTACATGAACCTAGAGGGTCTAGATCTCCGTCTCCAAAAATAAGGAGCCAAAACATTTCAAAAATTGATGATAAAAACAACTTTAACGCCGATAAAAATGAAACTGAACATTTTTACGATGATATGGAAGATAATGATAACGAAGAGGACCGCAGTAGTTTCACTACGGATACAGATGAGCAAACAGCTACTAATAGACCAGAACCAGCAGCATTACCAATCTCGCTTTTTAAGGCTATTGCAATTGCATTTATTGCTGGGGTCGTAATGTTTTGTTTTTCAATGAAGTTTGTTAAAAAGCCAGAAACAGAAAAAATCTGCCGTTTTGATAAATTAAGCCAACATCATCCACAGCAGTCTTTAGAGTTATGGGAAACATTAAGTCTTAACATTGAATTACTCTTAAATGGTAAAGCAAAATCGCCTAATATTCATCTATTTCTATACTCAAATGAACGGGGCAGTCTTGAAGCAGAAAATTTAGTTAAAAAAATTGCCATGGAAACTTCAAAATGTTTTGGTAGGTTAATGCTATAGCCTATAAAAGATACTAATTTAATTTAAACGTTTAAAAAATAAATAGATGGACAGCAGCCAATTGAGATGAGTCTTAAAGATTTTGAAACGGGCATTGGCGATGACTATGGTCATCCCATTGATCAGTATAAAAAGAAACTTGATGAAGGGGGCAATGTGTTTCTTATTGTAAATCTTAACGAGGTGAGTATTCTAAGCAGATTTTTAGATTAAGGAAGAGAAAAATCTAAATAACTATAACGTCTAGAAAATTGCAAAAGATTAAATATTAATTCATTTATTTATTAATTTTATTTACAAGCCACTTGCATACTAATAAATAATATAATACAATATCAGTATTAACTGATTTTGTTCATTACCTTGTGCTGATCAGATTTTTACGCTACGGTTCATTCTTTTAATAAAATGCTTATAAGAAATTTGCATCTTTTTCTTTGATTGACCTTACACAAATTAGTTGTAAATTTTTTAAACGAATGTGACTTTCTTTTTTAGATACCAACAAATGCTGCACGTGCACTACACACAATTTGCGATACATATAGTCCCATTGCTACTGAAGTGGTTATATTCCTTACACTGCATACACATCAAAGACTTGACTCCGGAAGTCCAGCCCAATTGGCGAATAACATACTTACTGAACTCTGGAAGGTACTACCAGAGAATGAATTAAATGCTTTAATAACACGAGTTACCGATAATGTTCTTATTTTGCAAAGCTAAAAATATTATATATATATATAGTTAAATATATTATTTATACATAAGCGTACACACAATTATAATGTATATTATATACAATTGTAAATAAATAATGCATTATATGTGATAGAATACTTTCTCCTGAATACACCATAATTCACCAATAAAAGCCAAAAGTCCACATGTCATCCCAAACAACCAGAGCAATATTAATCCAATGCAGTTGTCATAGCCTAATCTTACTGGACCAATATTAAGAACAGGTCTTAGTGACGCTGATATACGATTCTGCCTATGTGCATTCAAATATTCAGCAGAGACTTTCCATTCCCAATATTTGTCAAATCCCGATGAGTGCCAGGCAAGGATAAAATCATTATGAGCATTTAAATGTGCCCATAAACGCGGCACATATGCTACGGTATAGGTAAAGTATACATCATCTATCATCAGTTTAAGTCTGTATAGCGCATCATTTGGTATCATTTCAGCATTGGCCAAGTGACCGAATTGCAATCTTTCCACAACAAATCCCATTTGTTCGGTACGTGATTTCATGGATATGGTATCGGCATCATTTACTTCAAATTGATCAATAAGTCCCTCATAAATAGCCTTTAAGCGAACAAAACATCGAATTTATATGTAAGAATATATGCGTATGGAAAATATACTACAATCGCTTACGTCCTCTGATTCAGCATCGAACATGTGAATCCATGCGTAAGAAGTTGCCGTCCACTTTAACTTGTATTTGTAAAGGCGTTCTCGGGAATCTGCTGCTTCCTCAAGTTTTGGTAATGTCAGTATTGACGCCAATCCTCCTCCATATACAGTGGTCAGAATTATGTCGATCATGTAGCAAGCAAGCAAAACAGTACGTAGAGAAAATGATGTCACCTTATAACTAGAGCTTTGATTTATGAATAATTTCATCGAGGTGACGATACCAAAACGTAGACTCTGGCACCATGATGAAGCATTCATTGCGGAGAAACGCTCACAGTGACGGGTAAAGGCAAGTGTTAGGGTTTCCATTAGTAGGCAGATAAGCACACAAAGCCACAATGAAGCTTGGAATGGAAGTAATGGCAGTGCCCAGTTAATGACACGCTGTGGAGCAGGTACCAAACATGTGACACCAGAACGACCTAGAAAAATCGTTTGATCCATACGCAGGTGGGCTTCACGCCATAAATAAAGGCCACCAATACCATAATCAGTGGTTCTTTCAACTACCATGCCCATTAATCCAAAGCCAGTAAAATTTTCATATAGATCCCCCCAATCGGATGGTTCAGCTGTAGAAAAATCTATATTATTATTGACATAAACTGATATAGGTCCAGCCAAAAAAAAAGGTATCTTTTATCTTTTGTAATGTTTTATATACTTAAAGAGCCCACCATTTTGTACTCATTAAACCTATCAATAATTTTGCCATAATTTGCCAAGCCTCAAGTCAACTTTTAGACAGCTTCATAGCTTTTATGGTAAAACCTGCTGTACACTACATATAATCTGCCTTGACGCAGGATATCAGGAATAACGAAAAAATAAACTTTCAAGAAAAAAACATGATTTGGATCACATACCAAGATAAACCGGATGAAAAAGGATTTTTAAATAGTTATTTTTTTGATTTGTGTTTAGCAAAATTAAAAAATTATTTTGATTTTTATATTATTTAACAATTTTTTTAAATATATTACTTAAATCATAAGATAACTTACATGTATCGATTTGCACCGTACAATTGTATAACTCACAAAAGGATAACAAAACACGAACCTCAGTGCCATCAATTGATGGGCCTAGTTTACCTATGGCACGATCATATAATCCTGGTTTCTTTTGCTATAAATTCAATTAAATTTTAAAATAGATACAACACACATAATAATTATAATAATAAAACATACATAATTAAGCAGCATGAATGGTTCATAATTAAAAATGCCCACAATAATTTCACGTCCTTGCAAGTCCTGTAATTTATTTGCCATATCCTTTCCGCTATCCCATATAACCTTTCTAAACTCGGCATCATAATACTGCAGTGTCTCCAATTTAACCGGTTTAGGATACTCTCCAAAATATCTTGGTCCCACAAACTGATTACTTTTTATAGCAAAAACACTTGAATTTAGTAAATGTGCATTAACCAGTAAGATGTCAGATTGATCTTGTAATAAATATAAATCTAGGGATTATTTCAATTGTTAGTTAAATGGTTGGAACACTTACCATGAAATAGATGGCTATCAATATAACTATCAGCATTTACAGAATCGTCTAGTAACTCATCGGTATAAAGGAAAATAAAACGATTTTGATTTGATCGCCAAGCTGAATAAACGCTAGCTTTAGCAAAATGTTCAGCAAACGTTGCTATATGCTCTTGAAACACAATATAACTCTATAATTGCGTGTAGTGTTAAGAATATATATATTTATATAAATACATGTACATATTTAGAAATATATGTTAAAGATGAAATTTTAAAATAATGCAAAGTTATTTTACGGAGTATATAGCAAAAAGTATATATCCGTTCAGGGCTATCAATGTTTCTAGAGCAAAAAGAATCTAGTTTTGACGGAAGGAATGACCAAAAAAGCGTACAAAAAATACAAAAAAAATAATTTTTTTTAGTATATTTTAGACCAATTACAAGGAATTTATATTGCAAATTTAATAAAGCAACGAATTTTAAAAATATATATTTCAAAATCTTGTAAAAATTAATACGTGAAAATAATTTTCGTCATTTTTTTCCAGTATATTACCTAAAAAGAAAAGAGCCTATTTTAAAACTCTAATAAAACTGTGAAAAATGCTGTTTTAGCTGCAAATCTTTTTTTACTTATTGGTGCCAATTAATAAAATCACATAACCGTTTCCCGCTAGTTACAAATTACTCCCGCCATAAGCCAAAAAGCTTAGTTTTACGGGAAAAAGGCGGAATTGGAAGGCCTGTTTCCGTTTTAGATAATGTTGACATTTATTGTGGGATTAAATTGCTTCAGTGTTAGTTAACATATGAATGAAAACAATTACGTTTCGATATTATTAGTATATTAATTTATATGAAGTTTGAATTTGGTAACACTTAAAGTGCAACAACAGAATGACAACAAAGTGTGTGAGCTCTAGCACAAACGAAAACAATGGAAAAGCTTGGGCTTAGCTGTTCATTGGGTTTCCTTGGTAATAAATCACAGCGTGGTAAAATAAATATATTAGATCTTAACTATGATTGTTATATGGAGATATTCTCATATCTAAATGCGCTCGATGATAAATTAAATTTGGCCAGGTCGCATCCTAAATTTTATGAGGTATTGGAAAGGGAAGCACCTCGTCGTTTCACTAAAATAAATATGCGTATGCTTCGATCTATTACGGATTGGGATTATCTATTGCGAATATGCGGTGATAGTGTTTTAGAATGTGAATTACGCCATGGACGCTGGGATGAAAATATAACTGTACCATTTCTGGCTCTTATAAATATGTACTGTACAAAAATAAGGCATATACAGTTGATATTTGCCCACTCTGATGTTCAGTCACCGGTTGATGGTGGAGAACTAAATATACTACAAATGATACAAAGAAAAGATCTAAAAAGTATTAGCCTCACGGATGCAAAGGCTCTCCACGGTGAGCCAAAAAAGTTATTATAATTTTTTTCTTTTAACTTTATCACAAGGTGTCCTAAACACAGGTGAAAAATGTCAAAACCAAAAAAAATATTCAAAAGGGAAATGAACGAAATATAATTAATTGGCATTAACTGGAATGATCGTTAATATATTGTTAGTTTGATAATATATACATATATCTTGCAGTACAACAACTACAGTATTTTGTACGATTGGAATCCCTGCACATTGATGGTATCGATGTAGACTTAACTGATGCTGATTTTATTCAGTTATTGGAAGCGTTGCCATCATTACGCAGACTTTATCTAAGATTTGCTTCAAGGCGACAATTACCCCCACTGTCAGAGCATTGCGCATTACTTAAATATTTGTCACTGGAAAACTTTGAGGCGACACTGGACGATATGGGAGATTTTCCAAATTTGATATCATTAAGTTTATTTTGGCGTTTATCCGTGCGTATAAACAACAATCTTTTTCGATCATTACGCAATCGTTATGCTAATCGTTTAGAGCAACTGCAGCTTACCAAAGTCTATCCAGATCAGGTTGCATTCATAGTTTCACTAAAACAACTCAAAACACTTGCCTGTCCCTTGTGGCCGTCTGAGGGTCTGATGCACTTAAGTCAATTGAAACAACTCGAGTGTTTGGTTTTACAATGTACTGAAGACTGCATCACTCCGATGCTCTTGCTCCAAATAGTTAATAACTGTGTCATATTAAGACACTTAAAGCTGGGCAAACGGTGGTTAGAATCTGATCTGGAATGCTTTATAAGTGCTGTGCAGGAGACGTTACGTCAACAAGCAAAATCTGGTACACGACATCAACTCTTACTCTCACTAGAGCATACATTACGCGCTGAATTAAAAAATAAGGTAATATACTGATATATATATATATACATAGCTATATATAGTATATATAATATATAAAATAAAATATAATTCACATTTTTAGTTAAAGGAACAAATAAACCATCAATTGCTTGAATTGGATTGGCTTGGTGGTGTTTGTCAACATTGTAAACCGGATCGACATACAAAGCATGCCGTATTTCCAGATCTGGGTCTTAATTTACCTCGCAATGTGATTTCTCAATGGTAACTGTCAGACGTAAAATCCAATCGTTATACGTAATGCCAAGTTGCTGCATTTCACTACGTTTAAAGTCATAATCGGAATTATCATTAAACCATTTTTTTGGTTCCAATATAATAACAGGCCCTTCCAATTGTATCTTAAATAATGGATGCCATAATATGCAAGTAGTACGAGAGTTTACAAAGAATGTCTCAGCTATAAAGATACTTATGATGTGGGCAACTTTCTTATTATTTATAGAAATTCTTACCAAGAAAACTTATAACTATCGACCAATAGTTTGGTTGTAGCATCATGGCAGATATCACTTTCAATTCCATACTAACTATGACCAACACTTTTCCTATATATATATACTTGTACCCCACACACTCACACAAACATACTATGCCTGTGTGTTGTTGCAAGTAATTCTTATTTTATATTTACCAAAGGGTTGCAGCATTAGCATGCTAGTCAAAAATATTTTTACAATTTTTGTTTTAAAACAAAAAAAAAGTACATATCGTTAAAATTGAATACTATGTTTATTTCTTTAAGAACTTTAGCATACATTACTAAATATAGGTAATAATAAAATTGTTTGTATGTTTCATTTGTTAATTTAAAAAAAAATGTAATTATTTGTCTTAGATCTCAAGCAAAGAGATCACCAAATAGAAACTAAAAATAAAACAATTATGTATTAGCTGAATTATAAATTACAATATAAAATATTTTTAAAATATATATTGTATAGAGAATTGAAAAGAATGAAATTCTTGTGCAAAAAATATCTGTAAAACATCCAAAACTATTTTACTATTTACTGTTATATCTAAGTGTGTATAGATTGTATTATAATCTGAAATAAGCATTCAACCCTAATATGGATATGAAATAAATATGCCAAGCCAAATTGATGTTATTAACTGCATGCACAGAAATCGAATAAAATCGAACAGTTTAATTATTTATTCATATAAATATATTAATATATATTTGTATGCATATATGTGAAATAGCCATAAACATGGGTAATCAACTTGTTTAAACATATTTTCATAAAAATTTCCATATTAAAACAAATTACAAACTAAACAAAAAAAAAGTAAGAAAAATATTAAAAAAGGAAAGTAAATATATTAGAGACATGCTCTTTAAGGCGTAGAGTGGGATGAGGTTTAGACTTGAGTTAGACAAGCTTGTTATAGCTTAGGTTTACTTTTCCCAAAATCATTTGCTAGAGGGAAGCTTAACTTAAAATAAAAAAGTTATATACATATATATATATATATATATATATATATTTGAACTAAACGTCTATGATTTGACAGTTGCTCCGCCGCTGCCAAGGGATTTCATTAGTAGATAGCATTCCTTAAGCTTACGCTTATCGCCAACTTTTTCTAGTGTTTTGGCTGCCTCAGCCAAGAGACCAGCACGTTCTCCAGGTGAGCTTAAAAGTGCTGGTGGTAAATATTTGCATGCCACATACATAGCAGCTGCACGTTCACGTTCACCACCCTCAAAATTCTGATGTCGACGATCCTTGCTGCCACAAAATATTGATGAATGTGCGTTACGTGAACGCAAGCTACGGTCCAGCAATTGTTGCGTGGGACAAGGTGAAGCGCCAGCCATTAAACGACAAACTGCCTCATACAAGTATATACGACTCTGCGCATTCTATAATATGGAATACGATATGTAAGGCATGATTGTTAGGATTATTGTAGATGTTTCTATCAACTTACTGGTATATTTTCAACAATGCTGCGTAATGAATTTAAATCGGTTTGGAACTTTTCCAGCACATCGCCAGGCACTTGATAATAACCATCATCTTCAATATCTTTGTGCTCTAGTTCCCATAAAGCTGTGCGCGTCTCCAGCAACCAATCGCAGGTTAGCAATTGGAAAAGCTAAAATAAAAATTTTGTATTTTTTTTTTTCTTTTTTTGTTACTAAAAATTGTTCAATGTAATTGAAATATCCATCTTATGTTGATAGTAAGCTACACGGAGCTTGCACTGCGGTTGTATTGCCTCACGATTATTTATAACAGACAATGCGACTACAATGCACCTCTGTGATAGCTCCGTAACTCATTCTATTTGTATTCTATATTAATTATTGGGCGGACACTTATCTTACCAGTTTAATGCCTTTGGCATTGGTGATACGGTTAACTGTTAGGCATTCTTGAAGTTGGGCACTAGACTCTGCGCAGAGTTTATTGATGGAATGCTTAAGACGTTTGTCCAATATATTGCCATTATTCCTATAAGAAGTATAATTTATATAGTTATAAATATATATATGTGGTGTAGGTGTATATACAAATGGAATATAACATACATAAGCAAGATCATTTTAGCTCGCAGCACAGCATGCAGAGCTTTAGGTAGATGATCATTGTCTCCACTCTGCAGATGTTCAGTTGGTAGTTGCTTAATGTTGTTGTACAGCTGCTCTGCCAAGGTATCCTCGCCCAACAGCCAGTGAACTGCTATTTCAAGCACATTGGCCCACCATATAACATTAGTATCGCGTTCATCCTCATCTGCCCAAAGTGTATCCCGCAGTAATGATGTATATTTAAGCACATTGCTAACGATTGTACCGCTGTGTTGTAGTTGCTCCGATTCGCTGCCATTAATATTATTATTATTATTATTGTTATTATTGTTGTTATTGTTGTTGTGGCTGTTGCTACTGCTATTCGTTGCTGATTTGTTAAACTTTTGTGAACCAGCACCAACCAGACTCTGTATAGCCTTGTGCAGTAGATGTTCTCGATATTGCTATAAGTATTGGGACAACGGTATTAAAAATTAATTCACATTTCTTTTGTTATTATTTGTTATTAGAGGTTATCAGTTACCTTAATGGCATGAGCCGCTGGGTCACAGGGATTGCGTAAACGTGTAAATAGATTATTCTCGCTGGCACTAAGCTCATAGTCAAAAACATGAGCACCGCAATAGCCATAGCCATAGGGTGTAAATGCCCAGCGTAGTTCTTGCGTTTGTTCAGCAGCACGAGTCCTGCCGCATTCCTGTCTAGCCCTACTCATATAGTAGCGTGCCCAGAGCTGTTGCAGCAATTTTGGTGCACTGCGTTTCATTCGCAATGCAGCCATTACATGTATACAGATTGTCTCACGCGGCGTTAACATACTTTGAGCCACTTCAGCCATGTTGCTGGCATAAAGAGCCAACATAACACCATTACGATCGACGCTACGATTTCCAGTTAGATGCAGTTGATTTAGACGCATTAATAGTAATGCTAATTCACGAGCCGAAGATAATGCACGACTACGTGTTGCTGCACTGCAAAAGAATCCACCAGCATAACGTGATAATACACGTCCTAGCCAAAGACGATGAAACAAAAACCGTATAAATTGCCAACTGGTCTGCAGATTAGATTCAAAACGTGTCGCCGGAAGACTTATCCCATAAATATGAAGACAGTTGAGATAGCTAGCATAAGCCTGTGTAGCTTGTCCCTTTTCAAAGTATGCTTCAGCACGTTCCTTATGCTTATAGTAGGCATCCGTTTGGGTATCCAATTGAGGGTCACCATATACCAAAAGTTTAATCAGACAACCAAGGATAAATAACAGATTCAATATCCATAGCCAAGAGCTGTACTGCCAACCAATGTTATGAGTATCATCTGTTGCATGATTTGGGCTCGAATTAGAATCAGAATAAAATGTAACAATGAAATTTGCTGCTTACCATGCATCTCATAAGATGAAATGCTGCGGCGATGACGGCTAAGCTCACCAACGATATGACCTTCCCCATAGTCGCTGTTATCAAGACTGTTGCTAAAGTGATCGCGTTGGAGTAGTGCCTTAAAGGGATTAACTGCTAACACGGCAAACATAAACATGCAGAGGGCTAAACGGGAATGGGTTGCCATGCCTCGCATGGTGCTTGGTACCACAAGATCATCCTTGCTACCACCACTGCTGCAGCTAGCAGTTGAGCCACCATATGGAGAGGGTGGTAGTGAGATATCCGAATGTAACGGTGAAAGTGATGGATCTGAGACATCGCTGCGTGGTGGAGTAAGTCCGGCGTCTGTGTCGCAAGCCATTGATTGCTGTCGTCGCTTTTTTGACGTTGTTGCAGAGCTAACAACAGTTATATTGTTGCTGTTACCAAGCTGTAGCAGATCTTTTACCTTAGAACCATCACGTGCCATCAGCTCACGCTGTAAACGTTGCAGTTCAGATTTTAATTCCACATTTTGACGTTGCAGATCACGTATCTTGTCAATAGACTTTCGCAGTACCGCGGACTTGTTCAATTTGGCTGCATCTCCCACAACAAGATTCTTTAGTTCTATAATTTTATCATTTATTGAAGTGCGATATCGACGTTCGATTGCATTGTGTGCTGAACGTTTTACTTCCTTAACCTTTGGCTGTACGCGTTGTATTGCCACTTTTGAGTTGACAGCTGCTGTACCTGCTGGTACTGCTTGTACTGTTGCTGGCATTACAGTTGGAGCCAATTCCACAGCAGCTACTTTTGGCGTTGTCTTCGGACTTGTTGCCGCTGTGACGGTCTCCAGCAACACAGGCATTGGTGCCGCCGTTAATATGGTTCCATTGTTGCCTGTATACATTAAAGAAGTAGCCGAGTTGCCCATTGCCTGCAATATGAAACTTTGAGGCTGTACGGTAGTTACAGGCATTGTATGCATTTTCTTGCTGGGATAATGTTGTTTTTTAGCTGCTGAGGTTGTTGTTGCTGCTGTTGTTGGTGGTGAAGGTGTGGCAGCTGTTACAGTGGGTGATGACAATGCTTCTGTTGGTAGTTGATAGACAAAGTCATTGTTAGACGCCACAGGATACAATATGTTTGTAGTTGGAGGCGGCAGCAATATACGTTGATTGACATCCATGTGATGAATAGTTGTTGTTGGTCTTGGTTTCAACACATTCGACATTGATGGCGTACTGTAGCTGGGATTGGAAGCAATCATGGGATCTGGATTGTACAATGGTGAATCGGAAAGAACATTTTGTTGTGATAGCAGCTCCTCCTTAACGTGCACCGGTGAAGCATGTTCAGTTTTAATATTACGTTGTTGTTGATGTAGTTGCTGGTGCTGTTGATGCTGTTGATGTTGATTTTGATGCTGTTGCACGGGCATTGTTGGTGAATGCTGCGGTTGGTGTTGCATATCCATAGCACATTCGAGAAGTGGAGGCGAACCATTCATTTCAAGACTAATATCATCACTAAATTGTGGATCATCCAAATCCATTTCATGCAAAAAGTTAAACATTTCCGAAGGAATCATCTCTTTAAATAAATTAAGAGCATCCTCTTCCCCCAACGTATCACCGATCCCACTTGTAATGAGATCCATGTCTAATGACGATGAATTTATATCCATGATTGAATTATTTTATTATTTTTAAATCTGAAACGAAGATATATATATATAAATAGAGTCAAATAGGAAAAAAATAAATTTATAAGGAAGATACTCTACAATTTTAAATTTAAATTTAAAAATTTACATTTAATCTTATATTTTAATTTTAATTTTATTTTACCTTTATTCGCAATATTTTCAAATATTTAATTTAATTTGTACCACAATTTTTTGGTCGACTACTCATAGTCGACATTAAATAAATAAATATTATTTATTTATTTGCATGCTGTAATATGAAATTTCAATTGGAAGCGGCGCAATAACATCCTAAACAACAACAAAAAAAAAGAAAAACAATATGTACACAGACACATACTAATGGACACATATTACACACATAAAAAAAAAAGCGTGTAAGCAACATCAACTGTCGACCAATCAGAATACACGCATAGAATCATACGATATGACGGCAACAGCGTCGCTGTCACGAACGCTTTCTCAAGTAAATAATCAGTGGGCAACTGAATATAATACAAATATATTGTAATTATATCATATTAAGTATATTTTGTAAAAAATGTTATAGAATTATAAGTTTATGTTATTGTAAAGCTTACATACCTATCCAATAAGATTTGTTGTGGTTGAAGATGTTACTGCAGTTTGTTGTTAGCCATTGTTCTAGGGGTTGACAATTATTACATCCAAGTTTTGAAATTAATACATTTTACAAATGTTTTACGTGCATTATCTATATGCTTTTATATTGCTGTTCTGTATAATTAATAAGATAATTGTGATAAGTTCATTAAATAAACATCCGTATATATCAACACCTTTAAAGTACTATCAGTGACTAAGAAATATCGATTTAAATCGATTTAAAGTACTATCAGTAACTAAAAATATCGATTAAAACGATATTATAGCAATAGGTGTGCCCGTTTTTTAAATAGATACACATACCATATACAAAGCTGTCACATAACAACATATATTAATTATTATGACAGAAGCAACTCTGTGCAATAGAAATTAAAAAATTGTACAACACTATCTATAGCTGCCATGTTTCACTTCCTGTGCGTGCGAACAAAATAGAATCGCCAAGAAAACCCTGCGAGTGAGTGTTTCAACATCACACTCGAAAATAACATCAAAGTGGTAGTTGAAAGAGTGCCACAACTCAAACCGCACTTATACTAACACCAAAAAAAAATTAAGTGTAGCAGCCAAAAACTCAAGTCAAGAAAATTGAAGTTGCGGCAAACTAACAGCAAACGAAAAACTTTGCCGCAATCCAACTATACACCGGAGTGGGTATCTTAATTTTCCTTGCTTTTATTTTTGGAAGCGCGTTTGTGTAGGTGTGTGTGCGCGTTTGACAAGAAAACAACGAACGTAGCTAAAAAGATGGCAGACTCGGAAAAACAGCAGCAGCTACCCCATGAACTGCAGCAGCCGCTGACCCAGGAAGACCAAGATGAGGGGCAGCAAGCGCAGGGTAAACCCTCGCCGCCACCAAAGGAAATAATTGGTAAGTATTCAATTCAATTTGCATTTTCATTCATGCAAACACATGGTGAGTGCTACCAAAATAGCTATGAAAGGAACAGCGCGCTATTCATACATATATAGAAAATGTGCGTACATGTATATATATATTAGTGTATTTGTGTGTATGCCAGTCTTAAAATATACGCGCGACGCCATTTTGTATGCCTGCAAATACATATACACATGCATATATGTATATATATAGATATATATTTTCACGTTCGCCGGCTCGGCTGCCGCATGAGAAAAACGGCGCAAGAAACGAAATGAAAATTCTGCTTTTTACCGGTGCGCAGACCATCCCCCACATCCCCTCAATGTGGCATGGTCTGAATGTTGGCAACCCAATTTGTTAGCCGCCAACTTCGCTACCCGCTCTCTTTTTATACGCACTCTTTTGCATAAAAACGAGAGCGCATTTTATGCGTATGTTTTATATGCATGTGTGTGTGTACGTCCATGTATGTTCATTGTTTTGGTAACTTTATTTGTATACACTGCGTCTTAAGCACACAGTAGAACGTGTAGGCGATACATAAAGAAAGGGATCTTAATTAAAATCAACGTAAAAAGTAAAAAAAAAAAAATATATAACGTACATAAATTAATATATTATTGTGGTAAATTAAGCAGATGTTAAAGAAAACTTAAGTTCATATTTAGGGTTACAAAGTCATTATAAGCATAAAGGTTTTTTTTTTTATTATTTATATATATATATATAAATTTTAAATATATATATTAATTTGTTTTTTGTATGAAGATATATATAAAATTTTTTTTTTTTTAATTTTGACATTTGATTAAAAATAAAATAATCGATATTTTGTTTTTAATTCATTTTTAACCTCAATTTTTTTTTTTTTTTTTTGCCTTTTCAATTTTCAGCCACCAAAGTCACCGGCGTCGTCAAATGGTTTAACGTTAAGAGCGGCTATGGGTTCATCAATCGCAACGACACCAAAGAGGATGTTTTTGTGCATCAGAGCGCTATTGCGCGTAATAATCCCAAGAAAGCAGTACGTTCAGTAGGCGACGGTGAGCTTGTTGAATTCGATGTGGTCATTGGTGAGAAAGGCAATGAGGCGGCCAACGTAACTGGGCCCTCTGGCGAACCGGTGCGTGGTAGTCAATTTGCTGCTGATAAACGCCGCAATTTCCGCCCCTGGATGAAGAAGAATCGTCGTAAGCACCCCGGCGAGGGTGATAATGAAGGCGATGAATTGGCGCCGGCACAGCAGCAGCAGCAACAACAGCAGCAACCAATCGATGGCCAGCAGCAGCAAATGCAGGCGGGTCCACGTCAGTCACGTCAAAATTATCGTCGCGGACCTGGTGGCGGCCCTGGTGGTCCTCCCGGTGGCCCACGCGGTGGTCCACGTGGTGGCCCAGGTGGACCACCTGGTGGACCCGGCCAACGCCGCTACAATTTCTACTATCCGCGTCAAACGCGTCGTGTACTTGGTGGCGGCGATGGCAGTGCTGAGCCAGGAGTCCATGATCAAAATCCTGATGGCGGTCAGCGTGGTGGCGATGGACAGCAGCGTCGCGGCGGTGGTGGCGTTGGTGGACCTCAACGACGCTTTTTCCGACGTAATGGACCACCACCACGTCGTGATGGCGGCGAGTACAGTAAGTCATCTTTATTCAATATAATATAATCTATGTTCCAAATTCTATATATCATTTTCTTTTAATTACAGTTCAGGGCGGCCAAGGTCCGCCACGCCAACCGTTCCGTCCACGTCGCCAGAATCGTAAGCCCAATGGCCCTGGTGGCGGTGGTATGGAACAGCAGCTACCACAGGTAATCATCTAAAAGCCAAAATACAAATTAAAATATAAACTAATATAAAACACCAACGATAACAACATCATCAACTACCACAACAACAACAACAACAACAACATCAACATAAACAACAACTACAACTACAACTATAATATAACAACTACCACTGCACAGCAAGAATAACAACATATTGGTAGCTTAGGTGGCGGCAACAACAACTAACGGTAAAATGCATATAATATAAGTGCTCATCATTATGCACTAACCACAGACACCACACATACACTCTCACATACATACTCAACATAAGAGGCTTTGGTTTTTAACATTTCTTTTCAAAATGCATGAAACAGCTCGCCGCTAATTAAGCAAACAAAGAAAATCGGAACATTAGTTACATATGTAAATATATATGTATATATATATACGTATATATATATGTATATATATATATATGTATATAAGTATATATTGCATATGTAACTAATGATTATATAAATATATATATATGTATATTTATATATATATATATATATATGTTAACAATAGTGTAAATAGAATTACCTGTGGGCTTTTAACTAAAAAGATGCAACATAACGAACGAAATGTCTAAAAGAAGAATATTTAACATATTCAATAACAGCAAAAAATAAGTTGCAAAAACTAAAACAAAAACAGCAGCAACAAACAAAACAACAAAAATATGATTTGATATAATTATTTTTGATTTATTTATTTCTTTTTTTTTGTTTGTTTTAATTTAATTTTTAATTCTCTTTATTATTATTTTAATTTTTGATATAAATCATATCCTGCTCCATCCACGTCCCCTATACTTTCTATCTCCCTGCAACATCTGATCATAGAATGGCGCTCAAGAGCTGCAAAATACAACAACAGAAAGCACCGCATAGGTAATATATATGTATATGTGTATATATATATATATATATAAAACATATATATATATATATATACATATATATAAATATATATATATCGAATTGAACAAGAACATCAACCAAAACGACAACACCTGCTGCAAGTTACTAAAAAACAACTTCAACCACTTAAGATGCAGTAGCAACAACTATCAACCAACCAATCAACAAACAACAACAATTTTTAATAACAACAACACCAACAAAGCACATCAAAGAAGCTGAAGAAATAGAAGTCCAAGTAGGAGGAGATCGAAAGAACATCATTGTAAATTTGTAAATGGGCCGCGCCGCGTTTATTTTCGTTTGTTTTGTTTTTAATCTGGGGCAAGCATCAGCAAAACATAAAATGTAAAATTTCAAAAAAGAATTGATAACGAATGAAAGATATTATGAAAACAAAAAAAACAAAAACCAATAACAAAAAATAAGATCAACAAACAACAAGCAAATTAAATTCAATGGCAAGTAATTTTTGATAAACAATATTTATGTATGTGCATGGCAAATAAATGCATAAATTGCAATTGTATTATATAAAAAAAAAATAAAAAAAATAAAAAAACAGCAAATCCAAAAAAAGTAACTACAAAACATACTAACTACACACAAAAAACCATCAAATCTTAAATAATTTGATGTATTTGAAAAAAAAAAAGCAAATACAAAAAAAAAAGAAAAGAAACACAAACACTTTAAGAGAGCAAACAAAGAAAGCAAATCATATATTTACACACACATTTATACAATACAATTGTTTAGAAATTATTAGTTTTGCAATTTTACACGAAAGTTTTGTTGTGCGTTGTTGCCAGCTTTCAATTTTTAGAGTTTGGTATCGAAGATGTTAACTTTACATATATATATATGCATACGTATATATATAGTCACACATTGATATGGAAAATGTAAATTTTCACTCATTGATAGCGCCACCAGAAAAGTTGCATCTAAAATACATAAACTCTCAATATTCTGAAAGTCATTTAATTATTTGTATTAAATCAGCTAAGAAGAAAAATTATAAGAAAAGTAAGGAATATTCAAAAAAAAAAATGAGAGTTCACAGGCGATTATTAAAAACTCAGAAAAAAAAAACAAAAAAAAACTCCCACACAAATGTTACACGAACATCAAGAGAAAACAAAAAAAAAAGGATAAAGATATGCATATGCATATGAGAGAGAAACAACTTGTAATTCGCAGCAACAGAAGAAAAGTATATACAAAAATGCAAAAAAGGCAACAAAGAAAACGTTAAAAAAAAAACAAACAAAAACTAAGAAAAATATATTGGAAAAAATAAAAAAATTGAAAAATATTAATTGTATATTTATTTGGTTTGATGTATATAAGTAAGATAAGTATATAAACTTTGGGAAAACTTCAATTTTCAGTCTTATGCATTTCATTTTGCAGTCTTACATTTTTTTTTCCTTGGATATAAATCTGGTTAATTTCTTTTTTTATAATTATAGTTTATTCTTTTGAAATGAATGCCAATATAGGTATCAACTGAGACAAGTATGATAGATTTATTCATAAAATAGAGTTAACATCAATTTATGATATAATTAACTTTGAATCCGCAGGAGTAACAGTTCTTAAATATAATATAAATAGATTTTTTTCCATGTATAAAAATTTTATCTATAAATTAGTTTGCCTTTCTCTGAAACGAATTTCCATATAAGGTTTTTCTTAAACAATCTAGAAATCAGCTTGGATTAAGAATTATATTCATTTGCTTCTAACCAATTCGAGTAAACCTAAGCTGTGTACATAAATTTTATAACTGTTTATATATAAAGTAATTGCACTAGAATCTATAGTTATATATATATATATATATATATATATATATATATATATATATATATATATATATATATATTCATAGATTGATTTAAGATTGACTTTCATTAAAGTCTGCGACAGAAAGATAACAGTTTACTGTTTTATCGCATCGGACTTAATTTATTTGTTTCGTTTTACCTATTAATATTAAGGATTATAGGTTGGTAGTAAGCGATGTTACTGTTGATATGTTTAAACGTTCTAAACGGCCCAACACTAATAGTTCATCAATTGAACGTTTTGCGAAAAACTTTTGATCTTCGCTTAATTTTAGAAATGCATGTGCCCAAGCACGAGCATAACTTTCTGCTTCAGATAATGCACTCGCATCGATGGGTATATTGATTGAGGTGTTTGCCATTAGCATTTCCTTTTTGTAATCTTCAATTGGTTCGCTATTAACATCTTCCATTTCAATTGTCTGCATTTCATCGATATCTGGCGAATCGCTCTCAGAAAATAGTTTAAGTAGTGGACGTTCTTTGGGTGTGTTTTCAATTTCCGGCGATTCAACAATATGTTCTATCTGGAGCATAGAAATAAAGATTTTTGGGTAATATATAAAAAGAAATCACGTTATCGGTGCATTCACCTTCGATATGAAATTATTTGTAAAACCCGCTTCATCATAATCCTCATACGCATCATCGCTTTGTTGTACAATATCATCTTCATTTAGTTCAATTGGTGAATCACTTGCATCTGTAGAATGCATTCTTTGGCCCCTGTTTCGACTACGGTGTGGTTGTGGTTGTATGCTTGTTTGACACGGTAATGATAGCGTACTCTTGCTATGTTGCCTTAGATAGTGTACATGACATTTATGTATACGCAAATTAGATGTGGTTCCTCCAGTTGATTGCATTACTCGCTTACAACCCAAACAATAGTATCTCCACTTCAGTTTGGTACCATCTGGCCGAGCTATTTCACGATATACATTCCATACAGAGCTGCGTTTTTTCTTTTTCACCAGCTTGTACTGACCGTCATGAACTTTTAGCAATATATCAAGTTGGGATTCTGTACACTTTGATTCTTCTTCCTGTACATTTATTACAAACATCTTTCAATTTACAGTATATCCTTAAGTGTGACCAACTTTTGATACTAGCAAATTACCCCAACAGAACTGTCAAATACGTATGTAAAAAAAATTCTACCGAATGTTTAAAAATATACTAACAAACAAACTTTAAAAATAAAATTACCGCTATATTTGGGAAATAATAAATTTATTAGATTATTTTTATTATAAACTCCCATTTATTAGCTAATTTTATTAAAAGATAATTTCACACCTTAATTAAAAAATATAAATAGTTTTCATAGTGTATTTCATATTGTTGAATTAATGCATGAAGAACTTAAACACTTACCCTAACCATATAAAAAATATTATAATTTTGTTTATTTAATGAGTGTAGTAAAAAGTTTTTAGTGTGTTTGCAATAAATTGCGACAATTAAAAATTAATTTACAAATGAGAAATCAAAATGACACTACGTCACGGGTTGTTTATAATAATAGATGTGATTTAAAAAAAATCATTTTAATATTTTATAAAGCTACTTAAATTTTACTTAAATAAGATATATATATATATATATCTATATAAATAATTATCTGACTTCCCATAAAGTATATATATTCTTGATCAAGATCGAGTGGAACCCTGTCTGTCCGTTCGTCTGTAAAAGCTTCTGTTTCAGACTATGATAACTACAGTAGAATTTGGAACTTATATTTCTTATTTTTTTATATATTTTTTCTTACTTCGCTATACGAAAAACATGATTATCAAGAAAAATTTTCAACTGATCGAACACATAATAAGTAGAGCATTCTTTATTTACATATCATCTAGATTAAATAAAATATATTAAAGTCAGGCACACCCGACATCAGCTATATATAAAATAATATTTCCACGTAAAAAAATAAATGAAAATTTTAAATAAGTTTGCATTTATTTTAAAGGTAAAACAAAACACTTTCGGATTCTTTTAAATAAACCATTCTCCTCCTTTAAGGAACTAACCAAATAAATTAACTACGTCGATATTCCTTTGAGGACTGTCATTTATATTTCATTGAAAAAATAAAAAAAAATTAAAGGTTATGTTATAAAATAAATAAAAATTATTAAATAAGTAAATTTAGGAGAAATATATAAGATTGGATTACACAAATATGTATATATATATATATATATATATATATATATATATATATATATATATATATATATATACATATATATATAATCCAATTAAGTCTACTACCTCTTAATTTAGTTCTGTTTGTGTATTTAAATAGGTATTATAAATATGATACTGCAGTCAATTTCTTACAAATCTATTAGAGTATATGCAATGGCAAAAATATTTAATACATTATTTTTCTATATTCATTATTTTTTTGAATTTCGAAGTATTTCAATAAGACTCTTATTGATAGATGACAATTCCCGCGATATATGCTTCATCACTTTTAATTTTTGCTTCTCGATTTCAAGCTTTTCCTCCTCTATTTCCAGCATCTTATCTGTAGAGCTAAGTTGAGCCTTAAATTGTTTATTTCGTATATATGTTTCTTTTACTGATTGCTCTTGCATATCATCCAATTCTGGTTTTTCATCAATATCAACTGAATCTCTAGAATATCTTAAATATCTATTGAGATTTAATTTCTTTTGTATAATATTATTTTCATTATTGTCGCTATCTGCATCACTGTTGTCGGCTCTAAAATAAGCAGAGGAAGCTATAAAAAAATAAGAAATTTTATAAAAAAAAATTATTTAAATGTTTACTTTATACTGTATGTGGTAAAAAGTTCGTTTTTTAGCGACAAATTTTAGTTAAATTCAACTTAAATTCTTAAAATCAAATATCATTTATATTAGTGATATCACTGTCCATGCCATATAAGTTATCATCATTAATCGCGAAAAATGCCATGAACTTTTCACCACTTAAATTTTTTTTTTTTAAGTTTACCACTATTTTCAAATATAATCTCTTCAAAATCAGCAGAAAGTGTATCAGTTAAAAGTGCTTTAATTTTTTTAAAGTAACGCCATTCTGTTGGTATTCCCTGACTAATTTTCTCCGTTTCCATTCTAAGTAATCAAATTAGTAATATTTAAATTTATATAATTTTGTAAAACATTAATAGAATTTACCTAAATTTTTTAGTCATTTTTTCCATTTTAGTTTTAATTTCAATAGGACCTATACCATATTCACTCATTTCTTCCGCCAAGATTGAATGAATTTTGGAATTTTCTCGATTTCCCCGAATATTCTTTAAGTGTTTCTCCCATAATGTTAGGAAAAACATTGTTCTTTTTTCAGTCCAAACATTACCTAAATAATCTTTGGTATAGATTCTTTCATTATCATCTTCTGAGTAATAGTCCTGAACATCTTCTTCCTCGATAATTGCATTTTCGTCATAGTCTTCGGAATATATATACATTTCATTTGCTGGTAGATTCTGCTGTTTTCCAGTACTTTCTATTTTCTTTATTGCGGCACGTTTATTTATCAAGGAAGGCTCGTCCGAAAACAACTGAAGCAGCGGACGAATATTGCTTGCCAATGATTTGACAAGTTGTTTTTGATTATGAACTGGGTGCATCTGTAAGTTCCATCGTTAAATAAAATAATAAAATTAATTTAACACAAAGCATACCTCATTTGCATCAACTTCTGTATCTGTATCATCTTCATAATACTTTTGTTGCTGAGCAGAACTTAGCTTCAGCCTGTTTGTTAATTTTGGTTTGCTAATTCGATTTTGATGTTGTTTTTTTGATACTGATAGACCCATTTTTGGTTTATCTTTGTAGGTGGCATCAATAGTTCGATAGTGTGGATTGAATGCTTGCACATTGGTGGGCTTCATTTTACGCGTAAAACAGAAATAATTTGTTTGGTTTCAATTTTTGGTAAGTTCAATCAGCTGGTTGAAAATGGGGGTTTTTCGGCACTTATCCACACTGCCTGCAGTGTTTAAAAAAAAAATAATCGATTTTTCGGTAACACTCTGCCCTGTTTTTATTATAAATATACATATGTATTATAACAAACACCGTATAATTTAAATCACCAAGGCGTTATATATTTATTATATTATATTTTTTTATGTATTAAAATATTTTTTTATTCCATAAACATAATGACGTGTTCAACACTAAAGACATCATTAATCAAATTTTGATAATGGTACGTGCATTTTCTTTAATTTATCGTTTAATATAATTCGATAAGATTCAAAATCATTTTAAATAGTAACTTTTATAATTTGTAAAGTCAATAAATTGAAAATATCAATATATAAGTTATTTTTATTAAATAATAATGTGTTGCTTCTTGAAGTCTTATCACGCCAACAAAACTTATTATATACAAATTATTTCAATTTGAAACCATATAAAGTATATATAGTCTTGATCAGGACGAATAGCCTAGTCGATCTAGGCAACAAACTTGGAATCTAGGTTCCTTATTTTCGTACTCTAGACAAGTTGTTCCACACAATTCGAAAAATACTCTTATTAGGCATACTTTTCAACCTATCGAATTTCTTTATTGCACACATAATAATTAGAGAATTATTGATCAAAAACTGCGTTCAGATTGAATAAATAACTCTGAATTTACTTAACATTAGGAATTTGGTTATTGAGTGCTAGGGGCTAAAAGTCCTATAGCGTACGGAAATAACGAATCTAGATATTAAATTTGGTTGCTCTAGCTCTTATAGTCACTAAAAAACAACCGGGCAGACTGACATGGTTAGATCGACACAACTAGTCATCCTGATCAAGAATATATATACTTAATGGGGTGTCAGATGAATATTTCAACCTGATACAACCCTTTCGATTTTGCACATTATCATTAGCTCCCTTTTTTCTTTTTTCAAAATTCAAAGGGGCTAAAAAGTATTTAGTCAAGAGACTAAATTAAAATGTTACATAAAACAAATGTAATTTTTAATATCAGAATTAAATAGGTTTAGTATAACTATTAAAATATATGTTTATTGATTATAAATTAAGTTTGTGTAATTTTAGTGGTTGTACTGTGTTTTGTCTTCATGAGTTATTTTAAATCATCACAACATAATACAAAAACATCCCGCAAATCTGAATATATAGTAAGTTCGTATTAGATAATTTACATGTTGATCTAAAAAAATTACTGAGTTCTTCAAAACATCAATTGTCATTGGGTCTATGCAGATTCGCACGCATTTTAGCTAATCAGCTTAATCTTGAGCTAAAGTTGTGGGTAGCTGGGAAAGAGCAGAAGGAGCACAACGGACGACAACAATCAACGACAATTGCGGTACGATTATGTCTAATGGGAGCTGTGTCATCTTTCAATGAGTTGAAATGTTGAGCCCTAAGGCATAGTTGTTTTATTTTACCAGCAGCAACTACAGAGGTTTCAAGTGTTGTATTCAACTAAGGCTCTGACACGCAATATGCTGGCCAACGGCCAACTAAATTATTCGTGTTCGTTGCCTGTGGGAGCATTTTTAGAACCGGTTAAGTAACATCATTTGATCTTTGGATCTGTTTTAATTTTTTCTCCACTTTTCGTCAATGTAAGCCAGCTGCAATATTATTGGCTCGTGCTTAGTGAAGTTCAAATATATATGTATTGCATTATTGCAATATTGCAGCTGCTTCTGGCCAAAATTTAACACTTAAATTGTCACTTAATCGAAAATTCAACTTTATTGAAGGCCACAGGTGCAATATGTTTGGCACGAGCCTTTGGATAAATTGGATAAAGAACCAGCTCTCGGATTGAACATTTATTAAACTTATTTGTGGTACTTTTAGTTTATAACTTACTATAAAACAAAGAAAAGTTAGTGAATCATTTTGTTCCTTACCGCTGAAAAGAATTTAATTATTTGCTGCGGTTGTGAGCGGTTTTTTTGGTCCTACGTTTTGCTACTTTAGCCAGTTTAAGGGGGCTTGCGAAGCGCAATACCCAAAGATTTTGTGTTGGTAACGAAATGTTGTTTTGCGGCAACTGGCAACTTGATTATGGCCCATGCATTGGCATTATTATGTACCCGGCAGGAGACCTTATTTGTTTGGCGCATAATTTAAGTTAAGGCCCAGTACAAATGTCGCTTCCCTGTTGCATTAAATGTGTTGTGTGCGACTGGCCTAAGCCATTGTATTGCAATATGCAGCATGTTGATGATGGTTTTCGACCCAAGTCTGCTTTTGGCTTCAACTCTGGCTGCTGGCGCTTGATTGCAGGTTGTCATGAACAGGCTCATATAAAGCTCCGGTTGGTCTGCCGTCTGCCGCTGCTGACATGTTGTATATCCTACAGGCATTCATACCCATCCATGTCTCTCAATTGCATTAATGTTTACCATGTCCCTTTTTGACGTGGGTAGCTTGTGCATCTGTAGGTTCGCTTAAACTCTTTTATATCTACCAAATAGGTGTGTTCAATGAAAGGTGCTGTTGAATCTTGGCCCGTGTCACAAAAGTACTACGCCAATGTTTATTTTAACATTTACACCCAGCTTACTCTCTCTTTGATATCCTAGAGTTATAATCTTTAACTACAACTGTTTCTTAATGCATAATACTTTTTAAATAATTCCGAAATAAGCCTAGCTATAATATTGTACTATAGAGTCTTTGCATGTAACTTAGTTAAATATTATTTAATCAATATTATTAATATGTATTAATCCTTGGAACAAATGTTAGGCTAATTCATAAAGATTTTTAATTTTAGTAAATTTTGAAATATTCTCAAATTTAATATATAAATATGAGCCGAAGGCAGAACCAGCTAGTGCTCGTAAAACTAGTATTAAATTGTATATTTTGTATATATTTAATTTAATTCTAATAAAAAAAAACATAAATATATTTATTTTTTTTTTTTTTTTATTATTATTTAATATTTATAATATTTATCTATATTTTGTACAAATTATTCGTACCACTTTTGCCCTTGAAAAGGAAAGGGACCTATGTCAAAACCAAAAGTATGTGACAATTATATATATATTCTTGATCAGAACGACTAGTCGAGTCGATATAGTCCTATCTGTCCGTCTGCTATTTGTCGGTCTGTTTGTTTGTCTGTCCGTCTGTCGACTTGTATCACAAAAATTAATTTTTGGTTGACTCTTCTAATCAGATTTTGCAAAGAGCTGCTAAAAAATAGTTTGCCCCACTGTGCATCGATCATAAATGGGAGGTACCACTCAATATGATATGTTTAACTAAATTTATAAAGTTAAAGAACTAAAACAGATTTACAATGTCTATCTCTGATATCATTTTAATAATTGTTAACGACTAGAAATATCAAGAAATAAACAATAGTACAGGTTAGAATTATATGGTATCAAACAGAATTGTATTAATAACATATGATGGTAAGGGTTCTCTGAAAAATAATTAAAATAATTTAAAAAAAATGTATTTTTAAATAACAAAAATAAAGTAATAGGGAAAAATAACTAAAAGTAAAAAAAAATAAACTCTAAATGGGCATAGACAATTCAGCAACTAATCTACTTAGAATTAACTCTGAAACAAAATTGATTCGATTTGATTTGACGAAAGAAATTTACAAGAATCTCGTATGAAGCGGTAAAAGTGTGATCATTATTAGAAGTTGAATCTTATCTGTGCTGCTGTGGCGGGTTACTTAAAATTTTGACTATCAAATTAATTATTTACGTATATTTGGCATAAAGAATCGAAGAAACAGTAGCTTTGAAAAGAAAAAAAAAGATCTGCAGAGCTTCCCAAAAGCGTCAGCAAGCATCTACGAAGAAGTAAAACACAAAGGAACAGTAGGTACGAGCGAACATGCGACAACAGCAACAAGAAGAACCAGAAGTCAAAACAAAAACAAAGAACGCGTCGTGATCAAAACGCGCGTTTGTTTTGATTATGTGACAAACAAAGCAAGAGACGAAGGAAAACTACAAAAACAAAAACGAAAATGAAAAAAACGAAATAAATAAATAAATAAAAAACCGATGGCGTTGGCTTTTAATTTAAAAAGTAGCTGGTAATATAGCATAAAACGTGCAGCGCATGAAGAAGTGAGAAAGAGAGAGAGAGAGAGAGAGAGCCAAAGAAAAAGAAAGAATGCTGTTGCAAGATAGATAGTAAGAGGAACGAAGACAGAGCCTGAGTTCAAGTTACTATAAAAGCTCACAAATTAGAAACATTTTGGAATTGTTAACATATTGAATACGTGCAATATATTTACTAGTATTTGTTGACTGCTGTATATGTAAGTGTACTCTTATTGCATTTTTATTAATTTTCTTTTTATATAGCATAATAATAATATTCTTCATTAATTTTTATTACTCATAAAGTTTCAAATAAGTTGTATTGTTTAAAATTAAGATCGCAATTAATAAAAAGCTTTCTATTCTGATCGATAACATATTTTGTTTTCAACTATTTCTAATTTTCTGGCCACTGCTGTGCCGAGAGAAGAAAAACGTCGTCTGATCAGCCAACGAGCGCAGCAAGCAAACACACGTTTGACACATGTGGTAGGCTGTTAAACTCAAACAAACTGGTTTTCCACTCCCACACATATACAAAGAAACTACGTATATGAGAGACAGTGAGCGAGCGAGATAAACAGAAAGAGAGAGAAGATAACTGTGCATATGTTGAAGCGCTCAAAGTTTTAAAGCTAAGCTCCAATTCAGGTTCAGTCGCCGTTTAAGGCTCGTTCGTTTTTGACGCGCTCGTCGAGTCAATTGTTTGTATGTATTCTATGTTTTATGTGGTTTTGTTACGAGATTTTTAGATATCAAAGAAAGGTTTATAGACAATCATAAAATTATTTGTCTTTAAATAAAATTAAGGCAATGTGTATTGAATTTATAAGACTATATGGATATCGTTCTTTTTTTTTGTAATGTAAACAAACTTTAAGCATTTCACTACATAAATCGGTTTAAAGAGGAACTACATATATTTTACTTAGACTTTATTTGTCTTAAGGAAATAATTTTTTTTATATAAAAATATAAATGTTAAAGTAATTAACAATACAATTAAACTTTGTACAGGAGTTACTAAAAGTAAGTACGAGTTATTCTATTTAATAAAAGTAAAATATCAAAATGATAAATCATATTAAATATGTAAGTAACGATTGTCTCGTTTGTCAACAGTTAGTTTGGAACTGATTTTATGTGATAGCTAACTTAAATTTAAATCCTTTCATTTTATAGTCAGTTAGTTAGTAAGAAGTTAGTTGGATTAGTAATTGAACTGTAGAATAAGCCTTAAAACTAAACTGGGTTAAATTAATAAGTTGAAGGCGTTCAGTTTGGCATCATCTCAAAAGATATTGCAGCTGGGCTCGGTATAGTTAGTTTATAGTAAGATTCGTGACTTGTTTGCGTGTTGGCTTGGCTAAAAGCGAGTGGGTCGCTTGTCTAAAAAAAATATATTTTGCTTGCACTATAGATGAACTTCTATCACTATAATTGTTCGATTGATAACGGAGACTGTCAGACATTGGGCATTTTGCTCTATTTTATTAACGCCTTTGTAAACTACTTTGGCCAGTACCAAAATCAAAAACAAAAGGAGTGCAAGTAAGAGAGTTATATACTCTTACCAACATACAGTGACCTACACACACATATGCACATAAAATAGAGCAAAATGCCCAATGTCTGACAGTCTCCGTTATCAATCGAACAATTATAGTGATAGAAGTTCATCTATAGTGCAAGCAAAATATATTTTTTTTAGACAAGCGACCCACTCGCTTTTAGCCAAGCCAACACGCAAACAAGTCACGAATCTTACTATAAACTAACTATACCGAGCCCAGCTGCAATATCTTTTGAGATGATGCCAAACTGAACGCCTTCAACTTATTAATTTAACCCAGTTTAGTTTTAAGGCTTATTCTACAGTTCAATTACTAATCCAACTAACTTCTTACTAACTAACTGACTATAAAATGAAAGGATTTAAATTTAAGTTAGCTATCACATAAAATCAGTTCCAAACTAACTGTTGACAAACGAGACAATCGTTACTTACATATTTAATATGATTTATCATTTTGATATTTTACTTTTATTAAATAGAATAACTCGTACTTACTTTTAGTAACTCCTGTACAAAGTTTAATTGTATTGTTAATTACTTTAACATTTATATTTTTATATAAAAAAAATTATTTCCTTAAGACAAATAAAGTCTAAGTAAAATATATGTAGTTCCTCTTTAAACCGATTTATGTAGTGAAATGCTTAAAGTTTGTTTACATTACAAAAAAAAAGAACGATATCCATATAGTCTTATAAATTCAATACACATTGCCTTAATTTTATTTAAAGACAAATAATTTTATGATTGTCTATAAACCTTTCTTTGATATCTAAAAATCTCGTAACAAAACCACATAAAACATAGAATACATACAAACAATTGACTCGACGAGCGCGTCAAAAACGAACGAGCCTTAAACGGCGACTGAACCTGAATTGGAGCTTAGCTTTAAAACTTTGAGCGCTTCAACATATGCACAGTTATCTTCTCTCTCTTTCTGTTTATCTCGCTCGCTCACTGTCTCTCATATACGTAGTTTCTTTGTATATGTGTGGGAGTGGAAAACCAGTTTGTTTGAGTTTAACAGCCTACCACATGTGTCAAACGTGTGTTTGCTTGCTGCGCTCGTTGGCTGATCAGACGACGTTTTTCTTCTCTCGGCACAGCAGTGGCCAGAAAATTAGAAATAGTTGAAAACAAAATATGTTATCGATCAGAATAGAAAGCTTTTTATTAATTGCGATCTTAATTTTAAACAATACAACTTATTTGAAACTTTATGAGTAATAAAAATTAATGAAGAATATTATTATTATGCTATATAAAAAGAAAATTAATAAAAATGCAATAAGAGTACACTTACATATACAGCAGTCAACAAATACTAGTAAATATATTGCACGTATTCAATATGTTAACAATTCCAAAATGTTTCTAATTTGTGAGCTTTTATAGTAACTTGAACTCAGGCTCTGTCTTCGTTCCTCTTACTATCTATCTTGCAACAGCATTCTTTCTTTTTCTTTGGCTCTCTCTCTCTCTCTCTCTCTTTCTCACTTCTTCATGCGCTGCACGTTTTATGCCATATCACCAGCTACTTTTTATGTTAAAGCGCCAACGCCATCGGTTTTTTATTTATTTATTTATTTCGTTTTTTTCATTTTCGTTTTTGTTTTTGTAGTTTTCCTTCGTTCTCTTGCTTTGTTTGTCACATAATCAAAACAAACGCGCGTTTTGATCACGACGCGTTCTTTGTTTTTGTTTTGACTTCTGGTTCTTCTTGTTGCTGTTGTCGCATGTTCGCTCGTACCTACTGTTCCTTTGTGTTTTACTTCTTCGTAGATGCTTGCTGACGCTTTTGGGAAGCTCTGCAGATCTTTTTTTTTCTTTTCAAAGCTACTGTTTCTTCGATTCTTTATGCCAAATATACGTAAATAATTAATTTGATAGTCAAAATTTTAAGTAACCCGCCACAGCAGCACAGATAAGATTCAACTTCTAATAATGATCACACTTTTACCGCTTCATACGAGATTCTTGTAAATTTCTTTCGTCAAATCAAATCGAATCAATTTTGTTTCAGAGTTAATTCTAAGTCATTGAGTTACTACATTCCTCTATGCCCATTTAGAGTTTATTTTTGTTTACTTTTAGTTATTTTTCCCTATTACTTTATTTTTGTTATTTAAAAATAAATTTTTTTTAAATTATTTTAATTATTTTTCAGAGAACCCTTACCATCATATGTTATTAATACAATTCTGTTTGATACCATATAATTCTAACCTGTACTATTGTTTATTTCTTGATATTTCTAGTCGTTAACAATTATTAAAATGATATCAGAGATAGACATTGTAAATCTGTTTTAGTTCTTTAACTTTATAAATTTAGTTAAACATATTGAGTGGTACCTCCCATTTATGATCGATGCACAGTGGGGCAAACTATTTTTTAGCAGCTCTTTGCAAAATCTGATTAGAAGAGTCAACCAAAAATTAATTTTTGTGATACAAGTCGACAGACGGACAGACAAACAAACAGACCGACAAATAGCAGACGGACAGATAGGACTATATCGACTCGACTAGTCGTTCTGATCAAGAATATATATATAATTGTCACATACTTTTGGTTTTGACATAGGTCCCTTTCCTTTTCAAGGGCAAAAGTGGTACGAATAATTTGTACAAAATATAGATAAATATTATAAATATTAAATAATAATAAAAAAAA
>JBAMBS010001839.1:0-44220 GCA_037044455.1 Zygothrica quintamaculata
ACCAATCAACATAAAACAAAAGCGTCAATGTAGGGCGTGGCAGTATGCAGGGTGAGCAACTGTATAAAAATTAAGCTCAATTACCAGAAATTTACAACATCAATAAAATAACTGAAGAGTGCTCAACAAAAATCACCGCACACCCACACACACACACACACACACACACACACACACACACACACACAAGCACACACAGTAGAAAGGAAAAAAAATGAAAGGAGAATGATGGTACGTGGCACGTATATGACGTGGCTGCTGCTGTTGCTGTTACTGCTGCTGCTGCTGTTGCTGCTGCTGTTGCTGTTGCCTCAGTGTTCAGTGTTCAGTGTTGAGTGTTGAGTGTTGAGTGGCTGCCTTCCTGCCAGGCTGACTGGTTGGTTGCCCGCCTGCCTGCCTGCCTTGCCTGGCAGGAGTTTTGCAGGCACTGTTATATGTCCTTAGCCTGTTAGGTAGGGGTCATGTGGGGGAGTGAGAGTGAGAGTGGCAGCAGTAGATATTGGTATGAGTATTGGGGTATGTTGTGTTACTCTATAGGTGGGGCAAAAGGCAAACAAGTGTACGTACAAACTCATCACCGGATGCTGACATATTGAAACACGTACCGACAACATGCTACACCAAAATTATAGTCACTTCCTTGATTTTGATTTTGAGTACTGGCAAAGCGGCAACACTGGTTCGAATATGGGTTTGAGTACTAGTAGAGGTAGGTAGGTAGAGGCAGCACAGTGTTTGCCCTGTGCCTGGCACATAAGCAGCCTGTAAGTGTTGCAAAATATGTTGACTCGACTCATAACATAATGGCAGCAACAGGGGCAGCGGAGGCGGCGGTAGCGGTGGCAGCAACGACGAACGACAACATCGACGACGATGACGACCTAGCGACGGTTGCGTGGGCGAACACTTTAGCAACACCAACAACGACAACAAGAAGAAAGTAAAAAGAAGAGAGAGATAGAGAAAAAAATATAACAACAACAAGACACAAGCAGCGCAGCAGCAGAGGATTTCCTAATGAGTGCTCCATGAATGAATTTCAGCCACAGAATACTAATTCGATGGAAAATTCATTTTTCCACACGATTGGCAATTAAAAGAGATTTTCTACCACACACACACACTGCCACACACACACACACACACACACACACATACACACACATACACAAACATATGTAGGTATGAAGGACGCGTATAGCTTTTGTGTAGTCATAGACTGAATTGACAGGCGCTTGGACGAACAAACGAGAGGACAAACGGTTGGGCGAATGAAAGGACCAAATAGTTGGAAGGAGTAACCAACGAACGGTTAGACAGTTGAATGGAGTAGAAGAGTAGCGAATGGCATATGGCATATGGCATTGGGCGCCATTGGTGTTAGCTTGTTAGTTGGTTTGACTACCAGTGGGCAACTTCTGTCAGAAATCGGCAATCGTCAGTCACAGCACCATCTTCTGTCTGTGTCTGTGTCTGTCTCTGTATGTGTGTGTGTGTGTGTGTGTGTGTGTGTGTTGGACTTATGCCACAGTCAGGATGCAGTGTTAAAGGCAACTTGTCAATGTGACGGCAGTCAAGCAGGCAACCGACAAGCGTTGATATATTTGACAAACAGCAGACAAAATATACGAGAAAGGAACAAGGAGCAAAGACTAAGTGGAGGGGAGCAAGGGGTAGGTAGAAAGCAGTTAGGTAGTCTGTGAATGTTGGACTGTAAGCGGCACTTGAACTTGTTACCTAAATGCCAACGTGTAACTACACTTAGAGAAAAACAAAGTAAACTTTAGGCAAGGGATGTAACAGGCTACTACAAGCATAACAATCCTAGAGAGTTTTCTACTAAGATTTCCCCCAGTATTTGGTAAACAAGTTAATGTTCCCTCCTTGGATAGTAAAAGTTGATATTAGAATGGAAAGTTGAAATACTTATTTTAAGCTTAACTTTAGTATAAAATGTAAGGGTATTTCTTTCAGTGTATTAAGGTTGAAACATTGAATAAAGTTGCAGTACATTGAGGGCTAATTCCTTTAATTGGTTGTGCTAACAAGGACAGCACTAATGCTTAAATCGATGAATGTTACTTGTATTGCCAGTGGGGTGAATACCTCTAAGAGGATGCTGAACTGTATGTTGGGTAAGTAGGTTTGCTGACGGCGGAGGAAATTATAGAGTCGGAGGGAGGGTGTCACACGATTGGGTAAGTTGTGGCAATCAGCACGAACCAAAAAGTTTGAAATCTAATAATGCCAATGCCAAAACTAAAAAGTGTAAGACAAACGCATAAAAACAATAAATTACACAAACGCTCAACACAACGGAACGCAACTCAACTCATCTCAACTCAACACAATTCAACTCGATTGCAAAGGACGAACTCTGCGTCTAAGGACGACTGCATTGAACATCAGACGTTCGTTTTCAATTTGAGTAAAGCGCCATGCTTGGTTACAGTGTGCCCCATAAAGCGCATATACAATATACAAACAGAGGACACTCAACACAGACAACCACAACATACACACACACACACACACACACACATATACAACCATTTACACAGACAAAGAGAGAGAGAGAGAAAAGAAAGAATTGTAATGAAGTTTTCTGTTGCCGCCTTTGTGGCCGCTTCCGCATCCGTTTCCCCTGTCCATTCATATTCTTTCATTCTCTACACTTCTGAGTAACAGCAACAACAGCAACAAAAACAGCAGCAATTTGACAGCTGCAACTTATAAAACTAAAAACACGCACAACAGGGCCAAGATACTGGCTAAGAACAAAAGCTCTTAATAAGTCTTTACATCATATGATGCAATTGTAGGCCAAAAACGAAACCAATTCAAAATAGCTACAATAGTTCCGAGTTGGATTCAAGACGCAGCACAACACTTGCAACATATAATCCCATTAGCTTGTGCTTTTAACTGAATAACATAACCTATTGCCATAGATTCTATTGTTATCGATAGACTGGTTTAGATGAAAATTTGATTTAAGAAAACAATATCTGGTAAAATGGTGAAGAAATACAAGCAAAGAGTAAAATATCGCATCTTAATCTTACTCAGAGTAGCTATAGGGTTAAAAAGTAATTCAAGTTATCGAAATGTTCTTTTTTCTTCCGAACTTATCTACATTTTACTCCCATATCTATTAGTCTATTTATACATTTATACTTCTCTTTACCCATATTAACTGAAGCTCATTAACCTAATGGGTTTCATATGTTATCGATTTTAAGGAAAATCAAAGTAATTGCTTTATACTAAGAGATATATTTGAAGTTATAAATGAATAGAATATCAGCTTGCATGACTCATAACCTTAGGTTTTAGCTCCAATTTTCGTTAACTTCGATAAACTTTGCTTAAAAATTACACTTTATAACTCGAAACTATCGACAAACTAGAGCTGAACTCTTTTTTATAGTTTCTGATCATGATTCATCGATAAGATTTTTTTTCGCTCATAGCCTAAGCTAAAACTGTAAGTGTTTAATTTTTGATCGTTTTGATCCAATACTATCAATAACATATTATATTAAGGTATCGATATACTAACGCTACATTCATAAGCTTAAATTATGGCTAACAGTTTAGTTTTATTTATGATTTAAATCTGTTGATAATCTTATACCGCACATATCCACTTATAAGCTATGCATCTAGCTGATACTTTTATATACTTTTGATTATAAACTATCGATAAACTATTCCTTTAATCCCAGCCTTATATAGTTTCTGAACCTAACTTATCCTACAATTGAAGCTCAGTTAAGAATTAGGATAATTTTTTTTTCCGTTTTTCTTTAAGGTGCTTCGTTAGCTCCAGCTTAAATGGTAAGTAGTATAATAGTGTAAGAGTGAGGCTGTCAACAGTAGACTCTGGCTATGAAGAAGTTTAAACAAATTACTTAAAGTAAAAGCCTTAGTGAATGGTCTCTGTTGGACACTGTTGTCTCTGAACAGTTAAGAAACTGCAAGCGGAAATAACTTAACTCAATTACGCTTAATTATTTCCTAGTTGGTAAGGAATTTCGCTAGCTCACAGACAATAAAAGTTTCGCTTAGTTTTTGTGTTACATACTCGTAGTTTCAAAGGACTCAGGACACTAAGACGGACACAGCAGTCAATAGTAGTAGTAGTAATAGTAGTAGTAGTAGTAGTTTACCCTTACCAGCTGGTGTTAAGCTTACACATATGTGTGCCACATGTGTATATGGATTGGGTTTATGTAACTCTATGTATCTGTGTGTGTGTGTGTGTGTGTGTGTGTGTAAGGATATATGTAAGTGGCGGCTCTTCAGTTGGAGGTAACCCCCATTGCTGATTATTATTATTCACTTGGGCATTTTTACGAGCTGCTTTGGACAAAAGTTCGACTCGTTCTTTGTGCCAACTATTCAACTGTCTCACGAGACTACGACGACGTTGACTATGACTATGACTACGTCGAAGACTCTGCCCATCCTTTATTTTTTTATTTATTTTTTTTTTCTTTTCTTTACTTTTGTTTTTTCTTTTTTATGCACAACTCTAAAAATTCAGCGTTGGCCACGTTGTCGACGTCTCTGTGCGGCATTGTGCTTTTTATGAGCCCAGCTGCTTTTGGTTGGTCTACTGGTTAAGCACAGGGGCTAGCTGTGGGGTTGTGCTCGACGTACGACCCAGGGTCGTGCCATTCTGGGCCAACTTTAGAGCCTTGAGAATTACAAATCAGACTGCCTGTACCTATAAAAAGTACTAATAAGTATGTGTGTTTTATTGTAGTCAACTTTATGGGCACCTTATTTCAACGTGCTATGTTTTGTCTGACACTTTACTCCCATACTTTCATACTAACAACAAAACACCCACACACACACACACCAATCCACATAGTGTATGAATCTGTGCTTTATATATACATTGTAAATACATATGTATATATATATATATATATATATTTGTAAACATATAGTCGGTTGTCACACATTTGGTGTCTGGTTTGTTGGCTTACATTCAAATCACCTTGCGGCTTTTTTCTTTCGGTCTAACTTAATGCATATTTTGTATAGCAACAAAATTCGCTTCAATTTAGTTTATATTTTTTATTTGAATTTATACATCATTTGTGTTAATATTTAATGATAATTTCATAAAAATTTTGTGGGATTTTTTTAATTCTTGTTTATTAGAATTAAATTTAATATACACAATATACAATTTAATACTAGTTAAACGAGCGATAGCTGAATTGCCTTCGGCTTAAAATGCTTATATACTAGATTTATTTATTTATTATATTAAGCTTAAATTATTATGCTTTTATTCTATATTAATTTATTTTTTATATAATATTAAGCTGTCTTAATATCTAATATCTTAGTATTAAAGTTATTTTCTTAATAAGTTAATATTCTTTCTTAAGCTTGGAGGCTTTAGGTAGGAATACACTTAAATACATCTAAGTACCTTTTTTTACCTTTTTTAAAGATTTTACTCTGTTTCCCTTTGAGGTAGCAGCTTCATCTGTGCAGCATTTCTGCGCTCTGCTGCTGCTGCTGCCACAGGATTAATGAGCTTGATGCATTGATTGCAATTATTTACAGAAATTTCTAGTAGCTTCACAGATCCTTTTTCAACTGCTCATAATATATTGGATATATTAAAATTACACAAAGCTTTGATAGTAGAGTTCTTAAAGTATTGTCGACTCTATTATAATTGAAACTAAACTAACTAACCTGTGCAAAATTAAATTTTAGAAATACCCAAGCAAGCCATGAGATTTTTTCGTTTTAGTACGAATCTGACATGAGCCTACAGATGATCCTAAACAAAAGCAGACAAATATATATTATATTTATTATATTTATATAATATATATATATATGATATACTAATAAATAAACTAAAAATCTGTAGTCAAGTGTATTTTTTATTTTTATTATATTATATATTATTATTAATTTTTTACTAGTTTAATTAAGGCAAATCTCTTTCTTTTATTACTTTCCATTAATATTGGCTGATGTTATTCCTTCTGTTTGCAATTTTATGTCCTTTTGGTCATTTCTGTAATAAGTTACACTTTTTATATAACAAATATGGTTAATATCTCGAAAATACTATACCTATGTTTGTTTTTACATTTTTATATACTTTTTTTTTTTTATATTAAAACTATAAATTTTATATAAACAATATTTGAAATATTTATATGTAGCTTGAGAACGCAGCAGGCACTTTGAACTCAGGCACTTTCTACTTAAAACTAAATAACGGAAAATTTAGATGTACTGTAGAGAGCGTCTTAACTTGGAATGAGGATAAACCGTATAGCCAGTTATTACCCGCTACTTTTTAAGTTGATAATTTCTTCAAGGCCTCCTTGCTTAAAAAATATTGTATATAGCACAAATTGCTAGAACAGATATGGCAAGGCCTCCTTGTTTAATACAATATTAAGAAAAATCGCAACGTAGGTGAAGAATAACCTAATTATATAATAAAATAATTATAATTGTGTACTGCGGTGCTCAGCAGAGAAAATTCAATAATTTTAAACAAATTCATATAGGAAACGAAAACAACAAATCTAGATTCGAATTTGGTTGCTTTCTTCTCTCTGTCCTTCACATACAGATGTACAGACGGCAGACGGATAGAGCTATATCGCCTCGGCTAGTCGTTCTGATCAAGACTATATATACCTTATGGGGTATTAGATTATTATTATTTGTTGCACATTTCCACAAGCTTTCTTTTTACCTTTTTAAAAAGGCAAAAGCGCTAAATATTCAAAGCAAATAAATGTTCATAATTGTTCATGTAATTCATTTAAATAAGCAGTAATAGTAATATAAAATTTTATAATAAAACAAGAAAAGAATTATTGTTGCACTTAAAATTTTTATTAGTAATTATACTACAGAATCCAAATTGTTTTTAACCTGAATTTTGTTCAACATCAACTTGCACACAATACAACATACAGTGCGCCGCGTCTTAATGGTTGGGGGTGTAGTATTAGACTGGAGGTTAAGATTAGCATACATATATTTTCTATTAGTGTTTATATTCTGAACCAGAATTTGGCATTGACTATTATACAACAGATACCGTGAGACGCGTCTTGTTGGTCGGCGTAAATCAGAGTCACTGAAAAAGAATATATATTTATATATGAAAATATATATCTTCTTTATACATACTTTAATATGAGAAATTCGCATTATCTTGCCAATGAGAGTGATCGACTACGATGCTGCTACTTTTCCTATGTTTTTGATTAAGTGAATTCTTATCTACATAAAAATATAAAATATAAATATAATAAATGTAATATAAATAATATAAGAGTATTATGTTACACTTACCTACAATCTCAGCCTTGTGCAATCTTATCTTCGTTTTGGACTGACCTTAAATATTGTACTTTGTTATAATTATTATAATAATTATTATTATATATAATTATTAATTATTATTTTTTATTATTATTTTTCTTTTCTTCGTTTTCGACTGACTTCAATTTCTTCATAATTTTTAATTTTTTTTTTGTTTTTGTTGTTTAAAAGATTGCTACATACTTTTACACTATTTTACACTATTTACACTATTTAAACTATTTACACTATTTAAACTATTTACACTTTTTACACTTTTTACTTAAAATTAAATAAAAACTGAAAATTTTGTTTGATGTGCTTACGAGAACGTCTTAACTTATAATGAGAATAAAACTGATGTTCAGTTGCTACCAGCAAATTTTTGAGTGAAACTTATTTCAAGGCCTATATGATTGAAATATTGTGTAAACTACAATTAATATTGTTTTAGATGTGGTTTTAAGCTAAAATATACTGAGTGTTGTAATAACGTGTCCTAGGATAAGATTGCTTAAATGAATACTATGACATTTTTTTAAAGAAGTTTATAGTAACGAAGACAAGTGATCAATCTTCAACATTAAATAATATAAATATAAAATATCCTTAGCGTTTGGTAATAAAAAACAAATAAGAAGATTATAGTCGGGTCTTACCTTACAATAAGATCCTCTCTATATGCAACCCAGGACCCCTAAGTAAATTACACTTACTTGGAAGTCGTCTCAGCCCCCACTTCCAGCAAAAGGAAACTAATGGACCCCATAAAGTAAATATATATATTCTTGATCAGGACGACTAGCCGAGTCGATTTAGCCCTGTCTGTCGGCATGTCTGTCTGTATGTTCGTCTGTCCATCTGTATGAATGCCTGATTCTCAGAGACTATAGGAGCTAGAGCAACCAATTTTGAAATCCAAATTCGTTATGTTCGTACGCTACAGGAGTTTGTTGTAATAATTAAACTATTCTTATTCTACGTTGTGAATCTCGTTTTTTTTAACCAAATGCTAAGGATGTTTCGGTGATAGTGTTAGGTAGCCAATATAAAAGTGTTTTTATTGTTAATTATTTTATGTTCACGCTTGAACATTTACCTTTGTCTCCGTTACCATAAACTTCTTTTAAAAAATGTCATTCAATTCTGTTAAACAATCTTATCCTAGGACACGTTATTAAAACACTCAGTATATTTTAGCTTAAAACCACATCTAAAACCATATAAAGTTTAGTTTACACAATATATTAATCATATAGGCCTTGAAATAAATTTCACTCATAAATTTTCTGGTAGCAACTGAACATCAGTTTTATTCTCATTATTAGTTAAGACGTTCTCGTAAGCACATCAAACAAAATTTTCAGTTTTTATTTAATTTTAAGTAAAAAGTGTAAATAGTTTAAATAGTGTAAATAGTTTAAGTAGTGAAAATAGTTTAAATAGTTTAAATAGTGTAAATAGTGTAAAAGTATGTAGCAATCTTTTGAAACAACAAAACAAAAAAAATAGTTATAAAAAGAGAGAATTGAGGTCAGTCCAAAACGAAGAAAAGAAAAATAATAATAAAGAGTGTTAATAATGAATAATAATAATGAATAATAATAACGATATACGAGATTAGAATTCAGTCAAAAGCAAAGATTTGATTGCCCAAGGCAAAGATTGTTGGTAAGTGTAACATATTTTTATGAAGATAAGAATTCTCATTTAATCAAAAACATAGGAGAAGGGAGCATCATCGTACTCGAGCCCTCACATTGGCAAGATAATGCGAATTTCTCATATTAAAGTATGTATAAAATTGATATATATTTCCATATATAAATATATATTCTTTTTCAGTTACCCTGATTTACGCCGACCAACAAGACATCTCTCGCGGAGTGTGTTGTGTCCCATTGTTTCATAGTTGACGGTTTAACAAATTCTGGTGAATAATAAGTTGCGTGTTCAGTAATATACAAAAGAGGGAAATATATATTTATATATATATAAATAATATACCCCAGACAAGATTTGGCGCACGGTGTATAGTTTCATAGTTGATTAAAAATTCTGGTGATATTATTTTTGGATTCAGTAATATAATTACTAATAAAAATTTTAAGTGTAACAATAATTTTTTTCTTGTTTTCTTAAAGAATTTTTTTTTCTATATAGTTACCATTTTAACTGCTTACAGAAATTAATTCTATGAACAAAAATATATAAATTATTATATATTATTATTATTATTATATTATCAGTTTATATTATATATTTAGCCCCTTTGCCTTTAAAAAAGGCTAAAAAGGCAGTTAATGGAAATGTTTATTACAGGTAAAATCTGAGACCCCATAAAGTATGAAGTAAATCGGGATGACTAGGGATCAACTCCCAAGCCAAGCCTGCCTGTCCATCCATTCGATCGTCCGTCCGTCAACGATATAACAGTTTGTTGTAGATTTTTCAGTTTCCTTCCCTGACCTACGCAGTACGAAAAATACGATTATCTAGCACATAGCGCTGGGGGGCTAAAATATATATGTGTGCATGCCTGTGTATGCATGGGGCTCTCGTAGACGGGCACACTCTACCATAGATTTCTTGTTTTTAGTTCTCAGACTATAATAAAAGCTTACTAAATTCAATAATTAAGTGTAAAAGAGGAAAATTCTAAATTTTCTATTATCACAAATCCGATAAAAGTTGTCTAGATCTCAAAGGAAATAAGCAAAAATAAGGATTAACATCGGAAAATCGAACAGTTTTATTAGAACAGTTTTATATGATAGGGGAAAAAGAACAACAATATTAAACAATAATAACAATTTTGCAATAAATTAAAATTCAAATAATTTGCTTTATAATTAGTTATAATATATATATATATATATATATATATATATATATATATATATATATTATATATATATGCTACTTAAATAGGTTGTTGTTTCCATTTTTTTTTAGTTTTTCACCAAAATTAGCAATTTCTACTTAAAATTGTGCTTATTATATGAATATAGTAAGATCTAAGAATTATTTCTTTAAAGTGAAAACTATTTATAATAAATATCAGAATATATTAACCGTTAACTATAATTATATATAAAATAAATATTATAAAATATTTTACTAAAATTCATAATATTAAGAACTTTCAACGCATACTTAAATATTTTTAACATTAGTTTTATTACATATAAAATTAATATTAAATATTTTATAAAAATTAATAACATATATTGAATATATTAAATAATATTATAAATTTTCATATGAATTTTGAATAGTTTAAATAATTATATAAAATCAAACAACATTTAAGATATTTAAACAAAGCCTTCAATTTTCTGTAAGAATTTTTTTATCGAAATATGAAATAATATTTATTTAATCAATATTATTGTCAATAATGTAGTGGTCAATAATATTGCTGTCAATATTATTATTGCATTACTTAATATAAGATTTCAAAGCAACTCCTTTATGTAAATATACAAAAAAATAGTTTTAACATACAGCATAAGGCAAACTATCGATAAATTTTTTATAAAATATTAGCTAAATAAATTAAATTATATATAATATATTATAATTTACAAAAATGTTCTTTTGTTCTGGCATAAATTATAAGTGAAATATTGTTTTGAAGTGGCAGTGGATTTTTTGTGTTGAACTTTAGCTACGTTTAATTATCTCAAAGTTAACATCTTGAGTGGCCAATAGACAGAAGTGATCCCACTTTATTCGACTAATGCCCAAATCAAAAAGGAATAGAAACGTTAAGCTATTAAGGCAACACAAGCGTTTGACAACTAAACTATATACAGACAAACACATACATACATACCACATATATATATATATATATATATATATACATAAATGTGTGTGTGTGTGTGTGTGTGTGTAACTAGGCACGTACAATCACAGACAAGCACACATGAACACGAACACACACACACACACACACACGCATACACTGAATACAGACTAAGAAAGAGAAATACCATAGTAAACATGCACTCAGTGATGATAATAATATTTATGAGACTCCTCAAGGACACCTTCGAGGACGCCACTTATGTGCCGGACTTTGGCAATGCTCGTTTTACCCTGGTGACTACTTGCTGCCGAATTTTTCACAACTTGGCCACAATTTGCGCCTTAATTTGCCACCGCAACAATAACAACAACAGCAGCAATGAGAGGCCGCAAAAAATACAGACAAACACACAGACACACATACACATATATATATATATATATATATATATATATATTTTTGGGAAAAAAAAAGTTAAACTTTTTTACAATAATAAAAGGAAGCCGCAGCCAGGCAAAGTGGCCGGCTATAGGCAACAATAACAATAACAACACATCAGTTCAAAACCAAGAATATGCCCCAAGGAGTCGGTGAGCTGTGAGTTGTGAGTTGTTGCCACAAGCATTAGCTGTTGTTGGTCTTGTTGTTGTTGCTGTTGTTGCTCTTCCCGTTGTTGTTGCTATTGTTATTGTTGGCACACTGGCATCACAAATATTGCTGCTCATCATTTTTATTTGTTTGCTTTCACTTGACTGGCAAAGGTGGCCTCCCGGGTGTCCAGTATATGCCCACCCCATTGCATCAACGAACCATCGTCCTGTAAGTTTGTTGATTTAACTCGCCATCCCAAAGCTTTGGTTTTATTTTTTTTCTTTCTCTCTTTTGGACTGGGTTAGAGACGTCGTTGTGTTGCTTTTCCTTTCCTTACCATTCCATTCCATTCCTTTCATTTCCCTTCCAATTCTGGCAGCTCTTTTTGCTACCAAACTGAAAAGTTTGTTTACCTACGAAATTGAAGTGTGAAATAAGCAAAGTTGAATTATTCCTGGCGGACATGATAAACTGTGGCCCAGCGGCCTTGGACTATACCACAGATACATATAATATATACATTCATACAAACACATTCACACATCACCATACATATAAACATTCACACATACACAGACACTTCTACACGCATTCATAAAGTCAGGGCTCTATTTGTATCAATTTAGAGCTTTGACTTTTTGTTGATGCTTCCGCCCGGCGGGCAAACAATCGCGTAAATAAAATTTGACGCCTCGATTTCAATTTTTTGTTTTCTTCATTTTCATTTTTGAAAAGTGTTATTACTTTTACTAATATTTCCATACAGCACACAAACATTGCAGAAATGTCAGTTTTTGAAGCATAAACTGACAGATGTCCTTTTTATAATTCCAGCAAAAAAAAAAAAAAAAAATGATATACTTAAGCAAATTTAATTGCAGATAAAAATGGAGGAAATCTGAAGAAAATTGCATAAACAGTAACAAAATAGTAGTAATAGTAACAACATATAAGTAACAGTTACAAAATAGTAGTTAAAGTAGTATTAGTAGTACTAGTACTTTTAGTAGTATTAGTAGTATTAGTAGTATTAGTAGTATTAGTAGTATTAGTAGTATTAGTAGTATTAGTAGTATTAGTAGTATTAGTAGTATTAGTAGTATTAGTAGTATTAGTAGTATTAGTAGTATTAGTAGTAGTAGTAGTAGTAGTTATAGTAGTTATAGTAGTTATAGTAGTTATAGTAGTTATAGTATTAGTAGTAGTAGTAGTAGTATTAGTAGTATTAATAGTAATAGAAGTATTAATAGTATTAGTAGTAGTAGTTATAGTACTAGTACTAGTAGTAGTAGTATTAGTAGTAGTAGTAGTAGTATTAGTAGTAGTAGTAGTAGTATTAGTAGTATTGGTAGTAGTTGTAGTATTGGTAGTAGTTGTAGTATTGGTAGTATTGGTAGTAGTTGAAGTATTGGTAGTTGTATTGGTAGTATTGGTAGCTGTATTGGTAGCTGTATTGGTAGTATTGTTAGTAGTATTTAGTAGTAGTATAAGTAGTAGTATAAGTAGTAGTATAAGTAGTAGTATTAGTAGTAATTGCTTAAATAACCGGAATGCTAGAGTTGTATATCGTATCAGTTGGGAAAGAGAATGTTTAGAAGAAATGTAGAATAATCTGAGTTATTTATAACATGATACAAATCAGACATATAAATCAGATATATATAGTACATATATACTGTTATATAATGGTTTTTTTTTTGCATCAAAGATTTGCATTTTCCAATTTATCGACTTGCATTAATACTATTTTGTTTCTTCTCCTTTTTCTAGTTAATTTATTTGCAGCTTGTGTTGATTTTTTTACATTTTTTTCTTTTTTTAATTTTTTTTAATTTATTATATTCGTTTATATTTTTTTATGGAAATATTTGTGTGCATTGGGGCAAATAACGCTGCTGTGGCAACCGGCCGCATGCGCTCAAAACTTTTCTGAAGTGGCTAATTTGATTTGGGGCATTAATGGCAAAAAGTCGATTTTAATTAACTGAGATCGGACGTTAATCGAAAGCGTGGCAGCTAATAAAATAAGCAGCAACAACAACAAAAGGCAAGAAGAATATCAACATATATACTATAGCAGCATATATATACATATATTTTTAGATTATGTAAGTGTGTGTGTGTGTGTTGTCCAGGCCTGTCATCAGGCATAATTAATGGGAGCGACATGTTCTAAGTGGCAGTCACGATTTGGCTAATTCTTTTATCGATATATGTCGATAAGACGTGCCAACTGGCAATGTACAAGCATTTTGAGCTGTTTGAACAGCTGTGCGTCTAGTAGTTGAGGATTTCAACACATCCTGGGCGTGTCCTTTGTACACCAGCTACCCAATGCCTACCCTGCATTTCGCCTTAACAACAAATGCAATTAAATACAACACATATACTTGTCTATGCTTATATACAAACTGTTAAGTTTTAGTCCTATGCCAGTTCATTAGGCTGTATGTCATGGGGTGTTTATCTATATGTATATGTGTGTGTGTGTTGGAGGAGTATTATGTAAAGACTTCACAGAATGTTGCGTCGATTTTTATGTTGCTTTCGCTTTTGTTGCTGGCCAACAAAAATAATTATTGTTGGCTAATTTGCAGTAAAAACGAAATACTTTTGTAACGTTTTTATTAGTTCTAAGGCAAATCCAATTAGTCAGCATTAGCAGCAACATCAAAGATGCCGCACGACTTGGAATTTTCTTTTAATTTTCCAATTTTTATTCTTTTTTTTTAACCTTCCCACTCCATTTGCCATTATTTTATGCTGTCTTTGTTTCTGCTAACATTTTTTTTTTCAGCTCTTCTTTTTTTGCTTTGGACAGCAAAAAATTTAGTGATTCAAAAGTGCAGCAACAACTGAGGCTGTGGTTGAGGGTAGTTGATGTTGGGTAAGCAGTATAATAGTAGTAGCTGATGCAATGGTCTGGGCAGTGGCACATGCAGCTAATGGCATCCACCGCAGTTGGGACAGACACAAAATGCGGGCGTTTCTTTCTTATGACAAAAGTTTGCATAACTCGCTCGAGCGCAAAAAAGTATGCTATAAAAATTAATTAATGTAAAATGTGCAACTAATTAGCCATCAGACAGCAGAATGAGCAGAATATATATATATATATACTAAACTTAAAGCATTATATTAGAGAGGCTATATACATATATATTTATGTACATATATATATATATATATATATATATTTATATATCAATATCAGAAAACTAAATCCAGCTCAATCAAAACACTTTGCTCCGCTTGCCACCTGACTACCCGATATAAGGCACTTAACCTCAAAAGTGCAGCGCAACATGACTAAGCCAGCGATTAAACAACAATTGGCTGACAGTTATTTACACAAGTAGCTGTTAGCTGCTTGCATCTATATCTGCAGCCATATTGATGCCACAGTATACAATGTGGCCACAAAACATTGACTGCCGCAGTCGCTGACGTTTTCACTTAACCTCACAATTCACAGCTTACATCTCGCTCCTTGCCACTTGCTGTTCTACTTGCTGCTTACTGCATGTTGGTTGCTGCTTGTTAGTTGCCGGTTGCTGGTTGCTGGTTGTTGGTTGCTTCACGCATACTTGCTGCATGCAGAGCTTTCAGCTTCTGCTATTGCTACGGCTTATTGCAGACAATTGAGGGCAAAAGCAGGCGCAACGCTATTGTGTTTGGCATTGTGATTGTGATTGTGATTGTGATTGTGATTGTGTCTGACTGCCAGTCGCGGTTCGATTAAAACACAACAATTTGCTGATTTCTTATTCAGTAGCCCGCTTAACAGGCAGTTGCTATGCCATCGCCATCGCCATCGCCATTGCCATTGCCCTAGCCATAGCCATAGCTATAGCCATAGCCATTGGCATCGCCATCGCCATCGTCATCGCCATCACCAACGCCATTGCTATTGCCGTCGCTATCGATGTCGATGTCGATGTCGTTGTTCATCCACAACGTAAACACAGACGAAAAACTGCTAAATCATTGCAATACAAAACCAACAAAAGCCACTGCGTACTCTTCAACTCTCCGTAGGAAGCGATGCTCCTGCTTTTCCATGATCTACGCTGCGCAAATATTGAAAATACAATCCGTCTATTCGAAGTATTGATATGCGTAGTCTACATATACATATATAATATATATATATATATATATAAATATACATATTTATATATATACGAAGAGTGCTTTTAACAACGGACTCTGTTGTCTGCACAATGATTTATTGACGAGCTCGCTACTGAACTTCAATGTATTCACGTATTCACCGCATTTAGTTCCAATGCATACGCAGACAGCCTCTAGCCTGCACTCTCCTGCTGCTCCTTTGGCCACAGCCTTTAAGCCATTAAGCAAAAAAAAAAAATAAAATACAAATATAAATGTGAAAATTACTTAGCATAGGGATAAGGCATACATATATACACATATAAACCTCGTAACTAATACAAAAAAATAGTAGCTATTGTTATAAAATCTAAGAAATTATATTCTTATCATAATCAACAATTAGCCATAAGTTTACCATATTGAAATTGTAATTAGAAAGTAACCAAAAATAGTAATAAAAAAATACTTTAATATCATAATCATTTTAAGCAAACGGCCAACAGCCAACCGCCAAGAGCAAAATGACAACAAGGCCAATAAAATTGCAAGCAAAGCAACTTAGCCACATTACTGCCAAGTAAATAAAGTGTAATGGGAAATCTAAAAAGAAAAATGAAAATGAAAATGAAAATAGCAAATAGCAAATGAAAAACAAAAACAAAACACAACGAGTTGGACCCAATGCAGTTACAGCAAATACACTTAAAAAATATATATATATTATTCATTATAATTAAACGATTACTAAATATTGAAAATATATGAACTAACAATAAAGCTAAGTATTAGTTAATTTTTATACAAATAATAATAGAAAACTTAAAAATTTTATTTATAGTTGCTGCAACACATAAAGGTTAAAGGTCCCCTTGTAATAGAAAATTATTATATAAATATTTAAGTTTCTTCTATTCAGTTTTGATTTAGAAGTTGACTTGAAGCTACCAAAAATTACTTATTTTTACCACATAAACAACTCCTTCAAAAACTTGGCCAAAAGCAAATATATAAACGAAAATACATAAAGGAAACTTTAGGAAAATAAAAAATTAAATGTTTTTTGTAGTTAAATATTATTAATCCAAAAATATTTTGTAATTTAAAACAAACTAAAATTTGTTTTTGTATTTTATGTTGCTAACTTGGCATTTTGTTTAAACGAAATAAATAATAAAAAAAATTTAAATATTTTAAAAATAATTAATTATTTTTATATTTTAAATAATATCATTATAATTCGTTTTTCTTATTTAATTTAAAGGGTTCAATTTGACTAGCAATTTTTGACTTTAATTTTAAATATTAATAGATTATAAATTTATTAAAATATATTAAATATATAAATAGATTTTAAAGTTTATTTTAATAAAAAAAAAAACAAATTTTATTTATATGTTCAATTTAAAAAAATTAATTATTATTTAAAATATATAAAATATTTTATTGAAAATATTCAATTACTAATTTTAATCGCTAACAACTTGCATTTTCCTTTCTAGATTTTTAATTTATTTTAACAGAAAAAACAAAGCATTATATATAAGTTAAATTAAAAAAAATATTGTTTATTAATTATTTTAAATATTTGAAATATTTTTTAAATATCTTTCGCCAATTTTCCTTGCCAACAACGTCCACTTTCTCTTACATCAAATTTCCCCATATAATTCACAACTCAGTGCTAAATTTCTCTAAGTGTACGCATTGAAAAACTATACAATTCATTAGCAAAGTGCATTTTCTTGTACAAAATAAGAAATATTTCGACTGATACGCATACAGAGTACAGTGCATACATGGTATAAGCGCATGAATCACATGCAGCTAAAAGTTTTTATAGTGAAATGAAGAAAACATAACAATAAATTAATGCTAAATGCATATACACAAAACTATACCAATATGAATTATATATATATATATATATATATATAAATATATATATATATAATGCGGTAAAGGCCTGAAAACATTGTAAACAAATAAGAAAAAGTAATAAAAATGTACTTAAAAATCATTCATTGAATTCGTGACAAAAATATTTTTACCCAATGCTGGGTTAGGGTAGGATGAGCTGGTTGTATAGATATGAATGTGGATTGTTTTTTGTGGGGAGGGAGGGGGATCTGAAGTCTGATGTGGATACCGATGAAGATGTCAGCTGAAAAATGCGACTAAGAAAAGACAATATTTGCTTCTCGGCAGCGGCAGTGGCCCAAAATGAAAATGGCCAAGTGGCAGTGGAAAACAACAAAAGCAAAGGAAAAAGAAAAGACAAAAAAAATAAAGGAAAAAAAAATAGTCAAAAAGAACATTGAAATAAGATGGTTAAAAAGAAGGAAAAGTAGAAAAACGACTGCAGTAGAATTAAATGGCAAACGCGACAGAAATGTAGAAAGCAAAATGCAAGCAAAAAAGGAAGAAATAAAAAATAGAGAAAATGAAAGAAATGCGACAGCAACGATTGCTGCCGATTAGATTTGAGGGGTTCCTTTTAATATCCTGTAAAATATACTTAATCCTCAATGGGTATAACAAATCTATCACACAAAATGCAGTTAAAGTTAAGAAAATCTTAGCTTAATTATATTATAAAACAAAAATTTGCCTTACACAATTAAATTGTACTTAAGTACAGGGTATCTGTATGGGTTGTTTAAAATTAAGTTTAAGTTTTTTTTCTGTTTTTTTTTATCTTTTATTTTTACTTTTTTTTCCTTTTGACTGTGTGATGAATGAAATTATATGCAACATGCACTGACCACAGCAAGCAACCTTGGAGCACCCACGCAAAAAGAGCGTTTGGCTAACAAAAGCTGGTAAAAAGGGCAAAGCGGCTCAGGTGCAGCATCGACCAGGCCAAGAGCCAAAAAATAACCGCGTCTGCCATTTTTGCAGGTCACTGAGCGCATACAAAAGACAAAAGCAACGCCGACAGTTGGCACAAATCGTTGAATGCCACAGCAGCAGCAGCAGCAGCAGCAGCATCATCAGTAAAAAGAGCAGCTGGAGCAGCAGGAGGTTGGTATAAGGACACAAGCAAGGAACAGAAAGGAGCTATATACTATGCCATGGTATGCTATGGTATGGTATGGTAGCTAGACGGGGGATTCCTTTGTTATCAACGGCACTGCAAGTGACAAGCATTTTGCGTATGGCAAACGGTGTAAATTGTTGTCGCTGTTTGGTAACTTGAAGGAATCAACTTATTAAACGCCAACTCGAATGGCAACTTTTAAAACGTTTTAAGCCAGAAATACACACACACATAAAGATAGGATTATATCTGTATGTGTATGTATGTATGTATGTATGTATGTATGTATATATAAAAGGAGCAACAGCAGTCAAAGCTGTTTTATTACAGAACTCAAATTAAGCGTTGACAATTGTAGCTTGAGTACATGCAGACGTTGTGCTGTAGACCAATTCAGTTGCAGTTGCTTTTGTAATTTGCATACACATACACACACACACACATGCACATGCACATGCACATAGATAGTTACATGCATAGATATGTTGCACGTGCTGCAGGCCACAGTATGTGCCCCAAAAATATGTGAATACAGAGTGAAAACATAATTATAAACACATGTTGCATCGTACACAGACAGCACTTTAAGTCATATACACAATGTATCCATGTGCATCTGCATGTATGTGCATATGTGCGTGTGTGTGTGTGTGTGTGTCTGTAGGTGCACTTTTGCATTTAACCATCATGTACATATTTTGTTACATGATTCGAATTTCTGAAAAGTTTTACGTTGCAACATCAACTGACCGCCAGTTGGCAAAAATTTTGGGTTATCTCTTGACAAGTTTCATTCAGCTATGGCCTAAAGTTGTTTATTTTGCTTCTTCTTCTTTTTTTTTTGATTTCTTTTCTTTTAGACCAAAAACCCTTACTTACTAACATATTGAAATTTGATACATTACTGTCAATATATATCTATATATATACACACTTTCTTTTTTGTATGCATATGTACATAATAATTATTGGTAAAGCAAATTGCCTTAACTTAAGCCAGAGACAAAAACTGAGCTCCGAATTTTGCAATAAAATTGGTTAAAAATACACATACAACAAAAAAAAAACCAATGTACTCTAATTAACTATAAACAAATTTTTAAAAATATTTTATTAATTTTAGCATTAAATATATATTTAAATTATTACTAAATATTAAAGATTTTAAATGTTTTAAATATTTTAAATATAATTTAAAGCATTTTAAAATTAATTTTTAAATAATTTCAGTCTAAAGGGAGAGCTCTAATTTAAATTATATATAAATTTAGCAATTTGAATTTATTAACATAATACTAGTATTATTTAATAATATATCTATTTTATAAATCTATCTGACTCGCTGCAAACAGCTGTGCCAATTGATAGTCAACATATTTTCTTTTTATTAATTTTTATTTGCAATTTTCTCCCTTTATTTTTTCTTTTTTTATTTTTCTATTTCAATTTTTTTATTTATTTTTTTTTTTGTGTCCCAAGTGTTCAATGATTTATTTTACTTAATTTTTTTAGTGTAGAAATTAATTTGAAATAATTTTCACGTTATTTACCATTATGATTAATAAATGCATTTGAATGCTAGCTGCAGCTACAGTAAACACCAACAAATAACAAACGCTTTGAATTGTATATATTTTTTTTTTTAATATTTTTATAATTACATTTTTATACTTTTATATAAAATTTATTGATAAATTATATATTTATTATTATTTGTATTTTTTTTTTGTTAAGCTTAAGCAACATTTGTTGTGTGCTTTGCACTTTAGTTAGGCATCACTGTAATCCAGCAAACGTCTGGATTGAAATTTATTAGTGCACTTGACAATTGCAGTAAAACGCTGCGCGTACATTTTTCATATTTCAATTCAGACGATTTGTCGATATATATATTATATATATATATTATTATTTGCCTTCTATACACTTACACGGCAAAGAGTTGACTGCCTTTTGGCATAAGTTTGACATATTATATATATATATATATAATGTATATTAATATATATTTACTAATACATATGCAAGTGTGTATTATGTAGGTGTTATCCTGGCTTAAAATGTATGCAAGGACAGCATTTTTAGGCACTTCAATGCAAAAATTTCAAATTAAAAGAATGTATGGCTCTTCGATGTGATAAACCCAAGCACTTACACACACACATATATATATATATATATATATATATATATACAGCTAGATAATGTTGCACAAAGCTTACACTCAGCACCAATAGGGCTTAACATTTTCCATGCAATTTCATGCACACCAAAGAGAATGAAATCTCTTACCCTTTCCCTTTCCCTTTTCCACTCACTCTCTCTCTCTCTCTCTCTGTCTTTCTTTAGTCTGCTCACAGTTAGTGTTGCCACCATTTGCCATTTATCTAACAGTGTGCAGCGCTTATTGCGCCGCACCAAATGCTGGACTTATAATCATCGTCATGAAATATGACATGCAACAAATCGCAGCAGTTATTGCATCGAACGGGCTCAAAATATTTCATTTATTGTCATGAAAACGACTAACTGTAACGAGGCCTTTAACGGCAGCACTCACAAAAGAGGCTACTATACAACAAGTCGTTGCTAATGAGTTCAATACATATACAATCACATACACACGCACACACAGATATATATATATATACATATGTCATTTATTGGTCTTTTGTATTGCATTTAAAATGAGTAAATAAAGTTATGTATAAACTATATTGATAAACTCTGCATAATATAGTCTAACTGATTAATTTAAATACATTTGTATGACTATATATACTTACAATATTACTAGGTACAGTATATACCGGTTATATAAACTGATTCCAAATGAACGAATATTTATTTGTTTATACACAATATTTTCTTATAAGCAATTTTTTGCATATATGCGGCTAAATTTACTTCTAAATAGTTTCATGATATTTGAAAATAACATAATTTTGCATTTAAACAATATTTGCATATAAGCTGTGCATCTTATAACCGATATATACTGTATATCATTTTATAATTATATACTCTAGAGCCACTGAGATTCTATTTGCTTCTATTGAAGCTTGAGAAAAGAAATTTAAGTTAAAGCACTGCTTAATAAACCTAAAGGATTGATATATATAGTATATATATATATATATATATATATATATATATATATATATATATATATATATATATATATATATATATATATATATATATATATAGTTGATTTCTACATTTCTTAAGAATCGGTTTTTTATAAACCTTACCAAAAAAAAAAGAGAAATGGAGATAAATCTATAGAATTGGGTAGAAGAGGTAGGAAATTCTATCACTTTCATTTGTGTATTCGTCTGAATGGTGCATGAATAAACCACGAATAGTGTATATAGAGTATTAAGTAGAGCTGGAATAGATTAGGAATGTTAAAGGTATAATAATAGTGTATGAATAGTATAGTAAAACCGTATGATTATTGTAAAAGTGAATGATCAGTATATAAATAATGTTTGAATGTATAAATATTGAATGAAGACTATAAATATTAATAAAATATGAATAGTTAATGAATAGTATATAGTATGCATAATAGATTAATAGTGTATTAATAGTGTATGAATTATGTATTAATAGTTTATGATTAGTGTATAAGATGTGAGATCTGTAAGAATATTCTATAAAAACTGCTTCAATTGTCTAATATAACTAATAAATAGTATATGAATAATATATGAATAAAGTATGAATAAGGTATACTTAGAGAAAAAAAATATATCTAATGTTTATATGCTATATTTTTATACCCTATAAACAGATTATAAAAACTGTAGGAATAGAATATAGATACCATATAACAAAGGGATTGGAAGAAATATGAATAAGCATGAATATCTAATGATTTGGATATGGAGTACAGCTAAAAATTTATACACGCAAATAAGTATATAATTATATAGTACAATTTGATTTGCTATATTTACCTATAGATCCAAACTACCCTACGAAAGAATTTTATAGAAATCATTGAGCCATTTTACGCTTGTATTGAACAGACTCAAAAAAAGGAGATAAAAAAGTCATTCAAATGCTACAAAAAATATGGAGAGCACAAAAAATGATAGGTACTTTTAGATGTGAATGCCCTCATACATACTCATACTCATACTCATACTCATACTCATTTTTGTATTCGTATTCAATTTCGTATTCCGGTACTCGTTGATATATATAACAATTTGAGAGCTAAAGGATAATATCGTAACAAGAGCTTCCAATTGTTAAATGCATTTGACAACTGAATGAAACATTGGCAACGATTGTATTGCATTCGACTATTCGCATTCTATCAGTTTCTCAATCTTTCTCTTTCTCTTGGTCTCTTTTAGTCAATGCTGATGTTACTTCATAAACTGTTAACTGAATTTGACATTTAGGTTTTGATTATTTTGACCTATCGATGGATGTTATCTATCAATGTGACTCTAGCTCTACGAATCAATCAAAAACACAATACGAATATATATATATATATATGCTATGTGTGTGTGTGTGTGTGTATGAATTGATTTTATATGTATAGCTGTATATGTGCTTGAACTAAATTTGTACAGCATTTGGCTATAAAAATGATTTAATTGGTTAGCACTTTTTGGCAAGTGAAATTGCTCGGAATCGTCAAATGGTCGCAATTTTCGCCTGGACAATTGGACGGTTGGACGCTTGGCTGATCCATTTGTCCCTAGGTTGGCCACAAATCAATAGACAATTTATAAACAAGTTTGAAGTACTCAGACAACAACAACAACACGCACACACACATACCAGCTATGTATATATGATGTATATGTGTGTGTGTGTGTGTCTACACAAAATGCAAACAAACATGATACACAGGCAAACACAAAAACAAAACACACACACACACACACACACAATACTATTCTTATACATATATATACAAACACACACATAAATATACAAACATACATATAATACACATACATATAAACACACATATATATATATATGGAGTAAAAGATAGATCGACCCACCTGCCGTGTGCATTTGTTATTCATGAGCAGCTATCAACACCAAACAATGTCCTAGCATGCCTTTTGTGTTGATAACAACAACAACAACAACAACAACAACAATAACAATAACAACAACACTAACCACAACAACCAACTATGTAGACCCTACGCTGTCCTTGTCCAAGTCTAAGCTTGATTGTCCAATGGGTGCCTGACATTTCCGCTTGCCAAATGCAAACGGAAATGTCGCAAAAAAAAAAAAAGAAAAAAAAACACCCACACACAAAAAAGGGGGGGGTGAGGGGGGAGAAAAAAATGGGCTACTTCATTGCCTGGGCGTGGGTTAGTTTCTGGCTAAGAGGTATAGGACAATGGCAAATGTGGCAGAAGGGGGTAAAAGTAAGTCAAGTCTGCTGCAACTGCCAACTGCTTTTGTTATGAATGATGATGAAAAATCTGGCAGCAGCATCTCAGTAAACTGGGCCGCCAAAAATTTTAAAATGAAATGAAGAAAAGTAGATCCGATATTTTGGACTTCATACCAATAATAATGATGCTGATGATGATAATGATGATGATGGTATAACAAAAAAAATATAAAAAAAAAATAAAAGTGGGTATATGGTATAACAAAAAGGGTATCCAACATAGCATAGCGTAGTCATAATGTGGTAATTCAATTCAGTTTGTGCAATGAGCAGCCGGCAAAACTTTGAAAAATGGTAAGAAAATTTTTGTGTGGAACGGTCAAAAAATTGTACACTACACCACAGCACACCCCACCACACAACCATTTAGTATTGAAATGCAAATGGTCGTTGCCTGCCGAAATTAAATTATGTGGAAGTAATGATAACCCTTCTGCTATGCTATGTTCGATGCGGCCAAACGTAGATTCAATTGCCAGCCAGAGAGGACACTACTAGCTTCAATTCAACTGTCCCAAAAAAAAAATATATATATATATATGAACACACACAAAAAAAACACCACGTAACCCCTTACCGAAACCCTTTATTTAACTGGGCGACGCAACGCCCCTTTTGGCAGCTGTCTTTTTATATTTTCTTTCTTTTTTTATCATTCTTTCTTTCGTTTTCATTCTTTTGGTTAGGTTTCTGCTCACTGAAATTGCACTTACCGCTGCGGCATTGCCTCAAAATGCAAAATTAATTGGTAGGTGTGGCGTCACCAGCAGCAACAGCTACAACTACAGCAGCAGCAGCACCAGCTAACAGTAATTAATAATCTGTTCAAGTGTCTATATTTAACGAGTAGGTAAGTCAATGTGCAAGCTCTAGTATGCTGAACTAAAAGATACCCTGTACTCGAAACATTTCTAACTGTCCATCTAACTGTGTATTTATCTGTTTATCTTTTCAGGTTCAAATAAATTAAATTACATGAGCTCTATTATATTCTTTTAAAATCTGTTATACAATAAGATACTATTCAAGAATATATATATATATATATATATATATATATACATATATAGTAAACTTACTTCCATTTACAACTATTTTAAATAGCCTTTCAGTAGTAATAACTATTAATTAACACCAGAAACTGATTCAACCTAAAGAAATTTTACTACAAAATATTTAAAAAAATTTTTTTTTGGTATTTTAAATTTTATGGTTTAAAAACAAATCTATAATTATATTTATTTTTTAGTATTTATATATATATTTATATTTTTGTATTTTTATAGAAATTTTACAATTATTTATGACATTTAAATAAGTAATAATAGTTTTTAAGGTAAATAATAAATATTTTAAAATTCAATAATATATATCAAAAATATTAATGTAGTTTTTATTTATAAATAAGTGAAAATAAAGCAAGATTTATTCACATTTCACAATTAATTTTAAAGTGACTAATTCAGTCGTAATTTTTATATTTACCTCAAAGATCAACAGTTCAGATTCTCTTTGATACCGTTCCAGTACTTATGATAACGTATGCTATGTATATAGGTATATAAGATAATATGTGTTCTATAGCTATAAATAACCACAATTTTTTGGACTTCGACACCATTTTTAGACTTAGAAGAAATTATCTTCTAATAATATTATGCCAAGAAGTAAAGATTTGTTGCCAATTTCGATAACATTTACTGCTAAAGATAGGAAATTTAACCCAAGACAATCAAACTTTCTTCTCGGCAGCTTTATTTATAAATCCACAAGCCTTTAATAGACTTTTAGTGCAATTTGAATAGAATCTTATGATCTGTATACAATTTAAGTACAATTTAAGTACAATTTTAGAACAACTTATGTACCAATTATGAAAATTTTTATACAAATTTGGTCCAACTGTCCACAAATATTGTATTTAGCAAAACTGTAGAAAAATTTTAGTAAAATATTAGTTGTATTTCAGTAAAATTTTACTACAAGTTCAGTAAAATTTTAGCACAATTTACGTAAAATTTTAGTACAGTTTAGTACAATTTTAGTACAACTTTAGTGCAATTTTAGTACAAATTTAGTAAAATTTTAGTATAATTTTAGAACGAGCTTAGTACAACTTTAGTACAATTTTTTAGAATTTTTGTAGAATTTAAGTCCAATTTTAGCGCGATTTTAGTACAATTTTAGTACAGTTATAGTACAACTTCAGTTCAATTTCAGTACAGTTTTAGTACAATTTTAGTACAATTTTGGTACAATATTAGTACAATTTAAGTACAGTTTTAGTACAGTTTTAAAGCAGTTACGGTAAAATTTAAGCATAACTTTGCTTAAAAAAAAAAAAGAAAAGGTTCCAATATACAAGACGTTAGGGGACTCGTAATGGTGGGACATACCTACGACAGAGCCTGTCTTAGCTTTGAAATGGGGTCAAGGGATGGCAAATTAGGGGCATGGAGAACTTTAACTTTAACTTTAGGTTAATGCAATCTCAGACCATACATCCCCATGTCAACTAAATAATTCCAATGCAAATGTATAACAAGCTGTGTTTGTGTGTGTATGAGTGTGAATGAAGGTGCAATAAAACTTCACGTAGAACTAAATACTATTAGTATTAACCGAAGACGTTTGACTCATAAAGGACAAAGAAACAAGCAAAAGATTGAAACGAATTTCAGTAAAAAGCATATATTCAAATACATCTGGAAAGGCATTATATAAGTATAGCTACTGGAAAGACCTTGAGACTTATCTCGATTAAAGATTGAGACTGGGTTCAAGCTAATGCTTAGCTTGCAACTCGTGCGAAGCGTCATATTACCTGAGGGCATTCAACCCTTCGGTAACCGCATTCATGATTTGCACGCGTCTTGCTGATAAGCTGATTATGATTGGAAATAGGAAATTGTTATACATTGAAGTGTTTGAGATTATTATAATGTAAAATGATGTTAATTAGACAACAGTGACAAATACTGATACCGTTATCAATTGCAATTGCCAAAATTGTTGAATCAGCGAAAATTTCTTATACATTTGCCTAGGCTTCTAGATCTCTTACCTAATCAAACGTAGCCTTAGAGAATTCCACGTGTAGGTTGATAGTCGACTTGGGCTATATAAAGCGCTTGAAGCTGTGGTAAAATCATGCAGTACAGTTTGTACCGGTGTCTCTACCAGATCAGTTAAGGATGAACGCTTTAAGAATTTTGTGTGTTGCAGCTTGTCTGATGGGTGCGGCTTTGGCCAGCCCCAACGGTCACCGTTCAAACTCTTTGAATGACTACGAGAACCCCAGCAACTGGGTAACTCTCAAGGAAATCGAAGATTTGCCAATGCTCAAGGAAGTGACACTGCGTCGTCTGGAGGAAATGACTGTTGATGATGGTGCTACCCTGTTAAACAAGTTGTGTAAGTAAACTATATATAACTCTATATATGTATATACTTGTACTATAGTAGAAGTATATATGATCTATTATAGATCATTTGGCCAAATTCAACCACGTCCTGAAGCCCGATTATGTGCCAGAGGCCAGCAAGATTAAGGGTTACGTTGTTGGTGAACGCGGACAGAAAACCGAATTCAACCTAAACAACTTTGTACACACCTTGAAGCGTATGCAGAACTTTGGCAACGATGAAGTGACCATTTTCATGCAGGGTCTGCCCCAGAGCTGGAACCATGTTAACAAGGCTAACCGTAAAATGGTTGAGGCTTATGAGCAGCGTTACAACTTGAAATCTTACCCCGGCCAGCACGAAAGCAACGAGAAATTGAGCAGCAGCGAGGAACGTGAGCAACAGCGTTCCAGGAACAACCAGGATTCTGATAACAAGAAGACCGGTGATCTGATTGTCATCCAAATGGGTGATATCATCGAAGACTTCAAACAGTTCGCCACTTTGAATGTAGAGCGCGTTGGTGAAATGATTGGCAATTGCCTTGTCCAGATGACCAATGAGATGAATGTGCCACAGGAAATCATCCACTTGATTGGACAGGGACCTGCTGCTCATGTTGCTGGTGTTGCTGGCCGTCAATATACCCGCCAGACCGGACACAAGCTGCGCCGCATCACTGCTTTGGATGCCACTAAATTGTATGCCTCAAACAAACACAAGCTGACTGGATTGGCTCGTGGTGATGCCGATTTCGTCGATGCCATCCACACATCTGCCAACGGCATGGGCACCAAGGCTCGCCTTGCTGATATTGACTTCTTCCCCAACGGACCCAACAGTGGTGTTCCCGGTGCTGACAACGTTGTTGAGGCTTCTCTGCGCGCTACCCGTTACTTCGCCGAGTCTGTCCGTCCTGGCAATGAGCGCAACTTCCCTGCTGTTGCTGCCAGCTCCTACCAGGAATACAAGGAAAACAACGGCTATGGCAAGCGCACCTACATGGGTATCGATGCCAGCTTTGACATCAAGGGTGATTACATGCTCCAGGTTAACGCCAAGAGCCCCTTCGGCCGTAACACCCCTGCCCAGGCCCAGAACGGATACCACACCGTCCACATGACCAAGAAACAATTGTAAAATGGAAACAAACCCCCAAACTGTCTAGTTTAACTAGATTTTAAAATAAATATTTGCATCATATAAAAACTTATACGAAGTTTCATTTCTACCTTAATTACCCCAAAGGCATTCTCTCCTAGAACTTTTAGCCAGCTTTATTTACTAGAGGTTCTTCAAGAGATTTGCCCCTAAATAAGCTGAGCTATTTTCTCTATGATCAAAAGCACATTCTTTGCTTATTGACAGGTTTACTTCGTAAAACATTTTCTACCGACTTCAAGCGATAGATCACAGCATAGCAATTGAACTAGGTTAAGTTAGTTGAACCCAGTGACTACAGCCCGGATAGCACATGAGGTTAGACAAAGACACTAAAAACCCAAATAAACAAATATCATTATATATCCTCAGGGTCTAAATATCCTAATATCCCTATGATATTCTGAGATCAGGAGACTGTCCAGGAGTAACTTAACTTAAACCTTTTCCCCCATCAAATGTATTAGTTATAGACAGTAACCGGTACAGAAATCTGTAGTCAAGTGTACCCGATGACATGAACACCTAGGCATAGGTGACGTTCCTACAAGCAAAAGGACGAATATATATTATTATTATAATATTTTTTATTTTTTTTATATTATATATTATTATTTTGAATTTTTTACTAGTTTAATTAAGGCAAATCTCTTTCTTTTATTACTTTCCATTAATATTGGCTGATGTTATTCCTTCTGTTGGCAATTTTATGTCCTTTTGGTCATTTCTGAAATAGGTTACACTTTTTATATAACAAATATGGTTAATATCTTACAAATACTATACCTGTATATCCAGATGTTTTTTATACTTTTATATACTTATTTTTTATATTAAAACTATAAATTTTATATAAATAATATTTGAAATATTTATATGTAGCTTGAGAACGCAGCAGGCACTTTGAACTCAGGCACTTTCTACTTAAAACTAAATAACGCAAAATTTAGATGTACTGTAGAGAGCGTCTTAACTTGGAATGAGGATAAACCGTATAGCCAGTTATTACCCGCAACTTTTTAAGTTGATAATTGGTTCAAGGCCTCCTTGTTAAAAAAAATGTTGTATTTAACACAGCAGACATTATTTAGATAAAGAAACCTGTAGTCTAGTGTATCCGACTACAAGAGCCCCTCTGCCTACATACACAGTCATGCACACACACACATATATAGAATTTTAGACGAACTTTAAGCCTTTGAGCGCGCCTTTAGCCGTTGTGCTGTTCACAGCGAAATTGTATAACTTCCATGTTTTCTATTCAATCTTAAGAAAAATCACAACGTAGGTGAGGAATAACCTTATTATATAATAAAATATTTATAATTGTGTACTGCGGTGCTCAGCAGAGAAAATTCAATAATTTTAAACAAATTCATATAGGAAACGAAAACAACAAATCTAGATTCGAATTTGGTTGCTTTCTTCTCTCTGTCCTTCACATACAGATGTACAGACGGCAGACGGATAGAGCTATATCGACTCGGCTAGTCGTTCTGATCAAGACTTTATATACCTTATGGGGTATTAGATTATTATTATTATTTTTTACACATTTCCACAAGCATTCTTTTTACCTTTTTAAAAAGGCAAAAGCGCTAAATATTCAAAGCAAATAAATTTACAATTGTTTATGTAATTCAGTTCTATAAGGTGTAATGGTAATATAAAATTTTATAATAAAACAAGAAAAAATTATTGCTGCACTTAAAATTTTTATTAGTAATTATACTACAGAATCCAAATTGTTTTTAACCTGAATTTTGTTCAACATCAACTTGCACACAATACAACATACAGTGCGCCGCGTCTTAATGGTTGGGGGTGTAGTATTAGAGTGGAGGTTAAGATTAGCATACATATATTTTCTATTAGTGTTAATATCCACAATATTTCTGAACCTTATGGCGTATCAGATTATTTTTTTTTTTTTGCACATTATTATTATTATTTTTTGCAAATCATTTTCAGTATTTGTTTTTGCTTGCTTTTCATAGAATTTTGAGTTAGCACACATACATATATAAGTTTGTGTGTGTTGGCATTGTATATATATATATATCTATATATATAAGTGCGTGCGTGTGGTGTTAGTTATTTAAATGCTTGCTTTAGCCGCTACTTTCTGGTTCCAAAAATGTATAATTAATTGTTTTAAAGCATTTTCTCAAAGTCTGAAACTTGTCACCCGCTTTTTGTCAACAAAAAGGAGTAGAAAGTGTCCTGGGGGTCACCGCTAGCTGTTACATTATCATTTTGTGGTCTTTGTTTGTATTTGTGAAGTGTGCTGTTTCTTCATATATATATATATATATATTTTCTATTTTCCATAAAGAAGATGATGACAATCATTGTAAGCTAAGTAGACCCCATCACAACGCAGCTTAATCGATTTGGCAATTAGTTGAAACTATGGCTAAATAAAATTATTAATACAATAATCTAAGATTCTGTCTGTTTTTGTTATTTGGTAGTAAAAGAAAGAAAATCAAGTAAGAAGTCTGTAGTCGAGTGTACTCTACTACGAGAGCCCCTTTGCCTACATATACAGCCATACACACAAATACTCATACATACACACAGTTCTACACGTACTTAGCCATTGCACGCACCTTTTAGCCCCCCACGATCTATATCGCGGTACTTAATGTTGCATAACTTCTGTGTTTATTATTCAATTCTAACAAAATTCACAACGTAGATGAAGAATTGTCTACTTAATATGTGTGCGAAAAAGAAATCTTATCGGTTAAAAATTGTACCTTATAATCGATAATTTTTTTCGATTTGCGGCGGTCAGGGGAGGAAATTTAAAAATCTAAAACAAACTTGTATAGCGTACGAACATAACAAATCTACGTTCCAAATTTCGTTGCTCTAGCTCTTATTTTGCGCGCACTACTATACCCCCCGGGGCCCATAACGCCACTTTTGATGATGTATAACTTCCGATATTTTTGATCAATCCTACCCAGATTCACAACAAGAGTAGACCACTCTTTATAATGTGTTCCAAAAATAAATTTGATCGGTTGAAAATTGTGCTTAATAATCGATTTTTTTGAATTGCGGGGGTCAGGGGAGGAAATTGAAAAATCAAAAACAAACTTGTACAGCGTACGAAAATAACAAATCTAGGTTTAATTTGGTTACTCTAGCTCTTATAGTTTTTGAGAAACAGACGTTCATACAGACGGACAGACGGACATGGCTAGATCGACTCGTTTTGTCGTCCTGATCAAGAATATATATACTTTGTGGTGATGATTTTGCATATTTCCAATAGCTCCCGCTTTGCTCTTTTTTTACAAAAAGGCAAAGGTCTAAAAGACAAAAAAAAAAAAAACAAAAAGGGCGATCAACCCGGGAGAGTTAGGAGAGTTCTCCCGGGCACCGTCTCACACAGCTAATTGTTGTTTTTGGGGTTTTTTTTGCGAATCAATTTGTCAATTTTACACATTGTTTTAGCTTGGTTAAAGCTTGTTTCATTTGTTGATTTTTAGAGTTTTCTCTCGGTATCATCAATTATTTTGAAGATATGAAAACTGCAAGGGAAGCTTTCAGTTGCGGTGATACAATCCTCTTGCTATTTTTATACCTTATCTTCTTCATCAATTTTTATTCTTAACGATATTTTTGTTGCGTGTTGTCCGTTTGATTTTTCAACCATTTTGAATCCACATTTTCTTTTTTGTTTTCGTTTTTCCGACCATTTTTGACAAATTCTTAGTTAGCGTGATTTTCTGATTTGTTTTACATTCTTTTACCATATAAATATGGAATAAAGCATCGTTTTTATAATCACATAACATTTTGTCAATTTTTCCATCTGTCACCACAATTAGTTGGGGATGTGGTCAACCCTTTCAGCTGTGAGACGCTCGACCGCCCGAAGTTTGATGCTAGCTTTGCAGTATATAAGCAAACCAGTGGCTAAATATCAAGTTGGGAATTATATTGTGTTCGAAAAGTAAGTACGCTGAGTGGCATTGTATGAGTAGTAGACTACTTTGTTAGCGATGATTCAGCCGATGACGCAGCCGAAGCCGATGACGCTTACAATGACTATGACGACGCTGACGCTGTTCATGTCAACGATTCAATTTACATTCGTAAGAGAAAAAGAGATGGAAACGATTCCAGTTTCTTAGTGCTCAGTGCGCGAAATAATTTGCAACGAATGCGGCGCACAATCGCATGAGTTTGTTAAACAATATCTGTGCAAAGCTAAAAATATAAATATATACGATATATAACTGATTCGTTTGCGCAGAATATTTTTTTCAATTGAGTATAATAAAATCGAGCAAAAATATAAAGAAGAATACATGTTTTTAGTTATAGTTGTTTTAATTAGAACAAAGCTTTTAGTTCTTTTTTAGATTAGTACACTTTAAACATATTTTATTTAATAAATTTAATTAATATTTTATTGTTTTATTTAATTTTGTTATAGTATTTGTAGCATTTGACATAATTTTCACACTACAAGAGACTTGTTTAAGGCAACTTGTAGACTTTTTCTTGATTCGATTCCCAGCTAAGGTTCATTGTTGTCAAATTTTTTACACATTTATTTTTTTAATGTAATTTTTCAATAATAAATATTCCATTTATCGCTTTTATTATTGAAGTCAATTAATTGTTTTTCTTTTGATTGTTTTAACTAATTTGGAAATATTTTGCGACCAAACTCTGAAAAGCTCTATGTGTAAATTAAAATATTATTGTTATATATGTTTTTATGTATACAAAATATTAAACAAAATTAAAACTAATTGTGTTAGTTTTTTTTTTGTTGTATTTTTCTGCGATTTGTTTTTGCATTTTTTTCTTGTGTTCATTCTGCTAAAAGGTAAAAAATTAAATTTTAAATGTGCTTATGTTTTCCGTCTGGAAGTAAAACTTGTATTTCTTTTCTATTTAAAATTATATATTGATTAATATTTTCTGCAAATTAAATTACTTATTAAATAAAAATATTATTAATTTTATTTTTGTATTATTGGTACAAAATTTTATATTAATTTTTCTTGATTTTCATTCTTAATGTTATAGAGTCCCTGGGTTCAAGTCCATGCCATAAACGAAATTCTATTCCTATACTTACCTATAATAACGTATCCCTTAAACCATCAAATATTTCCTCTTAATAAAAACTTGCATATATAAACTGTCTTTGATTCTCATATAACTTATAACTGCTGTATATTTACTGTAATTCGTAATCAATAGAATTGTATGTATAAAAAAGTAGTTCTACCTCACCCCTTGAGCAATGGCAGCATCTTCAGTGATATAGGATTGCTTTACAACAGCAAGATTAACCTGTCAATTTGGTACACTTTTCTGTAGTCATATATAATAAACAAAAGTTAACAAATTAGAAGGCTGAAGTCGGGTGTACTTTATATTAATAAAATATAACTTAATACTACTTTAGTTTATAATGAAAAATTAAAAAAGAAATGTGTAAAAATCATATTCATTGGAATTTATTTTTGCTTTGTTAACATTAATTTTTCATTTTGTATAGTAAATAATTAATATTATATATAAGTATAACTCATAAATAAAATGGTGTATTAAGTTTTCTTTAAGCTAATATTAAATATAAAAAGAGGAAGACTAAAAAAAATAAATAAATAAAAAGTAATTGAAATTATAAATAAATGCAATATATATGTTATAATAAAAAAATAAATAATTAATATAATATATAAATAAATCTCTTATTAATCTAATATCTATTTTGAAATTGTGAAAATATTCAAGTCATGAGAATTTTTGATTTTGGTAAGAAGCTGTAGTCGAGTGTACCCGATGACCTATCTATGCCTACAGATGTTCCGACAAAAAAGCGGACAAATATATTTTATTATTTATTATATTTATTTATATTATAATTATATTTATTATATTACATTTTTTATTAATTTATTTATTGATTTCAATTTTTTAATAGTTTAATTAAGGCAAATCTCTTTCTTTTATTACTTTCCATTAATATTGTCTGATGTTAGTCCTTCTGTTTGCAATTTCTTTTATTCTTTTATTTTTCCTAATGTTCATTTGATTGTTTGCATCTGTGTAGGATACACTTTTGGCCAAGTTCTGAAATAAGTTACACTTTTTATATTCCAAAATATGGTTAATATCCTACAAATACTATACCTGTACATCCAGATGTTTTTACATTTTTATATACTTTTTTTTATATTAAAACTACAAATTTTATATAAACAATATTTAAAATATTTATATGTAGCTTGAGAACGCAGCAGGCACTTTGAACTCAGGCACTTTCTACTTAAAACTAAATAACGAAAAATTTAGATGTACTGTAGAAAGCGTCTAAACTTGAAATGACGATAATACGTATAGCCAGTTATTACCCGCTACTTTTCAAGTTGATAATTTCTTCAAGGCCTCCTTGCTTAAAAAATATTGTATATAGCACAAAAGGATAGAACAGATATAGCAAGGCCTCCTTGTTTAATACAATATTAAGAAAAATCGAAATGTAGGTGAAGAATTACCTTATTATATAATAAAATAATTATAATTGTGTACTGCGGTGCTCAGCAGAGAAAATTCAATAATTTTAAACAAATTCATATAGGAAACGAAAACAACAAATCTAGATTCGAATTTGGTTGCTTTCTTCTCTCTGTCCTTCACATACAGATGTACAGACGGCAGACGGATAGAGCTATATCGACTCGGCTAGTCGTTCTGATCAAGACTATATATACCTTATGGGGTATTAGATTATTATTATTTTTTACACATTTCCACAAGCTTTCTTTTTACCTTTTTAAAAAGGCAAAAGCGCTAAATATTCAAAGCAAATAAATTTACAATTGTTAATGTAACTCATTTCTATAAGCAGTTAAGATGGTAATATAAAATTTTATAATAAAACAAGAAAAAATTATTGTTGCACTTAAAATTTTTATTAGTAATTATACTACAGAATCCAAATTGTTTTTAACCTGAATTTTGTTCAACATCAACTTGCACACAATACAACATACAGTGCGCCGCGTCTTAATGGTTGGGGGTGTAGTATTAGAGTGGAGGTTAAGATTAGCATACATATATTTTCTATTAGTGTTTATATTCTGAACCAGAATTTGGCATTGACTATTATACAACAGATACCGTGAGACGCGTCTTGTTGGTCGGCGTAAATCAGAGTCACTGAAAAAGAATATATATTTATATATGAAAATATATATCTTCTTTATACATACTTTAATATGAGAAATTCGCATTATCTTGCCAATGAGAGTGATCGACTACGATGCTGCTACTTTTCCTATGTTTTTGATTAAGTGAATTCTTATCTACATAATATAAAAATAATATAAAATATAATATATATAATATAAATAATATAAAAGTATTATGTTACTTACTACAATCTTACTTACCTACAATCTCAGCCTTGTGCAATCTTATCTTCGTTTTGGACTGACCTTAAATATTGTACTTTATTATTATTATAATAATTATTATTATTATTATATATAATTATTAATTATTATTTATTATTATTTTTCTTTTCTTCGTTTTCAACTGACTTCAATTTCCTATTTCATAATTTTTAATTTTTTTTTTGTTTTTGTTGTTCAAAAGATTGCTACATACTTTTACACTATTTACACAATTTAAACTATTTAAACTATTTAAACTATTTACACTACTTAAACTATTTACACTATTTACACTATTTACACTTTTTACACTTTTTACTTAAAATTAAATAAAAACTGAAAATTTTGTTTGATGTGCTTACGAGAACGTCTTAACTAATAATGAGAATAAAACTGATGTTCAGTTGCTACCAGCAAATTTTTGAGTGAAACTTATTTCAAGGCCTATATGATTAATATATTGTGTAAACTACTCTTAATATGGTTTTAGATGTGGTTTTAAGCTAAAATATACTGAGTGTTTTAATAACGTGTCCTAGGATAAGATTGCTTAAATGAATATTATGACATTTTTTGAAAGAAGTTTATGGTAACGGAGACAAAGGTAAATGTTCAAGCGTGAACATAAAATAATTAACAATAAAAACACTTTTATATTGGCTACCTAACACTATCACCGAAACATCCTTAGCATTTGGTTAAAAAAAACGAGATTCACAACGTAGAATAAGAATAGTCTAATTATTACAAAAAACTCATGTAGCGTACGAACATAACGAATTTGGATTTCAAAATTGGTTGCTCTAGCTCCTATAGTCTCTGAGAATCAGGCGTTCATACAGACGGACAGACGGACAGACGGTCAGACGGACAGACAGACAGACAGACATACAGACATGCCGACAGACAGGGCTAAATCGACTCGGCTAGTCGTCCTGATCAAGAATATATATATTTACTTTATGAGGTCTCAGCTAATTATTTCTACCTGTTACATACTTTTCGATTTCACACATTTCTATTAGTTCCTTTTTAGCCTTATTTTTAAAGGAAAAGGGGTTAGTTATTTGTGTAAATCTATCAATAGAACTCTGTTCAAAGCTAAAAGTAATAAAGTGATAATTATTAAATTATGAATTAAGCAACTCATTGTTCGTCATGCTGTTAAAGTAAATACTTACGGAAAATGGTTAATGTTTGGACCATTGAATCCTTATTAAAGAGTGCATGTATTACGTGATGTCCTGTATATAAGCAATGAGTTTCTGGGCCAATGGCTGAATTAATGCAAATTCGAGACGCGATTGTTTTGAGTTTGCACAGAGAGAGAGAGAGAGAGAGAGAGAGAGAGGAGAGAGAGAGAGAGAGAAAGAGAGAGAGAGTGAGAGAGAGAGAAAGAAAGAGAGGGGGAAAAAATAGAAAATAAATAAAGCTACAAATTTGGCATTATTTATTGATGCGACGCGACAGATAACGAGCTGATTGTAGGAAGTGGGAAGCGAGGGAAAGACAAGGAAAAAAGGGAATGAGTAAGGCAAAAAGACAATAAAGCGCTGTAATCCACTCAAAGCATTTCCGACTGCTCTTAAAGAACTGCGACAGATACAAAACAGTTTAACTAATGGAAGGGGTATACAAGTATACAAAACCCACACTTCAAACCCAAAACTCGAACCCAAACCCAAGCCCAAAACCCAAAATGAAACCCAACAAAAAAAGATACCAGAATTCAGTAGCAGCCAATGCAATGACGACTGGCCGCCAACAATTCACAAAATTGTTTTCGTGACTTACATTTTTGCGTTGTAGAAAGGACGTGTTTGGAAAGCATATGATGTGATTTGCCATCAAATTGAGTTGTCTTGTCGTTGACGTTCTTATACTGCTACTACTACAACAACTACAATAATAATAACAACAACAACAACAACTACTACAACTGCAACTACTACTACTACTAGTAGAGAGTAGTCAGCTTGCCCAAGCTTGGACAGAAATGACAGATATACAGAGAGACGGCAAGACAGATATATATTCTGTTACTTGGCCCAGCAAATTTTGCCAGCCTGCCTGCCATACTGGCATCCTGCCTGCTTGCCTGTCATCTTGCATGCGTGTCTGTCTGCATGTCCTACTGCTAGTCTTTCTGCCAGCAACCAGAAATGCAATTAAATTTAGAAAAATATCAACAGCAGGCAGCAGAATAATAGTTTATAGCCATAATAATAGCAAAGTAGCTGCAATGCCCGAAACCAACTACAGCTACAACTACAACCAGAGCTCAGTATGGGCTATATGATAAGCAAGTCTTTATATAAATATACACTCAATTCTATATATTAGCTATTATATACACTAAATGTATATATATATATATATATATATATATTTTTTTTTTATTATTCCTATAACAAATTTATATTGTTCTCACTTCTACATTATAAAATAAAAGCAAAGGAAACTTAAGTGTGAATATTGTAAATAATACCTATATATATATATTAGTGTATATATATATATATATATATATCTAGATTTTACTCAAGCTTAGGCCTCATAGTTCATAGAGTAGGGCAAATACACAAAAGTGTAATAGAAATAGAAACAGAAACAGAAACAGAAACTAAAACTAAAACTCAGTTGGAAGCTGTGAAAAGTCTTGAGTAAACTGTGCGCATCAAGACACATTTTGTATAGTAACTAAATTACACTACATAAATATTTACAATACATTTAAATACATACATATATACGTATGTATATATATATATATACATATATATATATATATATAGTATGAGAAATGTTATATAGAGCGTATACTTTGCTTGGGCGACAATTGAAATCAACACAAAAGCAAAAACATACAAAACAATTTCCAAAAGCTTTTCATGTCCTTTGCCTAAGCACCAACTAATACTTTTGCTTAATACTGGCAAATATACTTATGCATACATATACATGAACAATTGTATTTATACATGCATGTGTGTGTATGTGTGTGTTTGTGTTTTGTGAGTGTAGCTGTAGTATGCATTTACGCACAGGCAAAGCACACAAAAGGTGTTATCATAACACACGAACAAACTTCTACAGATCAGCGTAAATATATGTATATATAGTTTAAATACCTTTTTATTAAATTTGTTTTTGTATTATTTATTTATATATATATATATATTAAAATATTTATATTTGTATATTAACAAATTATTTTAAATTAAACCAAAAATTAAATTAAAAAGTTAAATTTAAATTTAACAAATTACCTTTTATTTAAATTATCAATTAATAAATTAAATTCATTAATTGCTTAATAATAATAATATTTTTATTATTATAAAATGTCTGAAATTTGAGTTATTATTATGATGTCCATTATCTTCTTCTCCTTTGCACTGCACTTTGATAGAATTTCCTTTGTTGATATTGTTCTATATTAAATCGAAGTACTTTCCCTAATTTCCTTAATCCATCATCCCATGAATTATTATTATTTTATTTATAGTAGTTATTTTATTAACTGGATGTTGCATGTTATTTGCTGCGATATTTGCTGCCTCTGATTGTTGATCGAACCAGTTGAACCGGTTTCTTTCATTGTTCATGTTGACTGTGTTGGATTGGTAAGAAGCAAGTCCTTAAAAAAGGCTTAAAGGGAGCTAATGGAAATGTGCAAAACCGTACAGTATGTAACAGGTCCTGTCCGTCTGTTTGTCCGTACATCTGTCCGTCTGTCTGTATGAAAACCTGTTTCTCAGAGACTATTAGAGCTAGAGCAATTCAATTTGAAATCTACGAGTTGCTTTTAAATTTCCTCCCCTGACACCCATAGTACGAAAAACACGATTATTAAGCACCAGTTCCAACCGATCGAATTTATTTTGGGCACACATAATAATTAGAATATGTTTGATATGCGCCCTGAATTTTGTTAAGAGCAAATAAAAATCAAGGAAGTTATACAATATTAATTATCGTGCTAATGTGCGCAGGGGGATAAAAATGTGAATTTGTGTGTATTCTGCGTATATAGACAAAGGGGCTATCGTAGCCAGGTACACTCGACAACAGGTTTCTTACTTGTTTTTTAGCCCCTTTGCCATAAAAAAGAAGCAAAGCGGACTATTGGAAATGTGCAAAATCAAAAAGTATGTAACACATAGAAATAATCATCGGAGACCCCATAAAGTATATATATTCTTGATCATAATTAGACCATTCTTGATCTACGTTGTTAATTTCGTTAAGATTGGATAAAAAACACGGTAGTTATTCAACATTAAATATCTCGCTATAGAGTGGGGGGCTAAAAGGAGCGCGCAATGGCTTAAAGTACGTGTAGAACTGTGTGTATGTGTAAATATATGTGTGTATGGCTGGGTATGTAGGCAAAGGGGCTCTTGCAGTCGGGCTCACTCGACTACAGACTTTTTACTTGTTTTTTTTATAAATTTATAAAATATTATTATATTATATATCATTAGATTTTTAACTGGATTCTTTACATATTTAATTATAATTGTAAAAAAATGGCATCAATCCTACATATAATAGCCTTCATTCAATTTGATTAAATAGAGATCACGCAGAGGTTTTAGCTCGGGCGACATTCTTGACTCCTGTGGACGTGGAGGCTGAGACGACTTCGAAGTAAATATAATTTACTGAGGAGGTTTCGCTAAGAACTCCCAATAGACTAATCTAGTCAAATAGTAATTTATTTCCTAGGATTGCTGGCATAGCAATTAAAGGATTCTCATAATAAATAAAAAAAATATTATTTTATGTTCAAGCTTGAACACATGTCTACGTTACGATAAAATTCTTATAAAAAAATTTTATAAAATGCACTTAAACAATCTTACACAATATTTCAATCATATAGGCCTTGAAATAAGTTTCACTCAAAAATTTTCTGGTAGCAACTGAACATCAGTTTTATTCTCATTATTAGTTAAGACGTTCTCGTAAGCACATCAAACAAAATTTTCAGTTTTTATTTAATTTTAAGTAAAAAGTGTAAATAGTGTAAATAGTGTAAATAGTGTAAATAGTTTAAGTAGTGTAAATAGTTTAAATAGTTTAAATAGTGTAAATAGTGTAAAAGTATGTAGCAATCTTTTAAACAACAAAAACAAAAAAAAAATTAAAAATTATGAAATAGGAAATTGAAGTCAGTTGAAAACGAAGAAAAGAAAAATAATAATAAATAATAATTAATAATTATATATAATAATAATAATAATTATTATAATAATAATAAAGTACAATATTTAAGGTCAGTCCAAAACGATAAGATTGCACAAGGCTGAGATTGTAGGTAAGTAAGATTGTAGTAAGTAACATAATACTTTTCTATTATTAATATTATATATATTATATTTATATTTTATATTATTTTTATATTATGTAGATAAGAATTCACTTAATCAAAAACATAGGAAAAGTAGCAGCATCGTAGTCGATCACTCTCATTGGCAAGATAATGCGAATTTCTCATATTAAAGTATGTATAAAGAAGATATATATTTTCATATATAAATATATATTCTTTTTCAGTGACTCTGATTTACGCCGACCAACAAGACGCGTCTCACGGTATCTGTTGTATAATAGTCAATGCCAAATTCTGGTTCAGAATATAAACACTAATAGAAAATATATGTATGCTAATCTTAACCTCCACTCTAATACTACACCCCCAACCATTAAGACGCGGCGCACTGTATGTTGTATTGTGTGCAAGTTGATGTTGAACAAAATTCAGGTTAAAAACAATTTGGATTCTGTAGTATAATTACTAATAAAAATTTTAAGTGCAACAATAATTCTTTTCTTGTTTTATTATAAAATTTTATATTACTATTACTGCTTATTTAAATGAATTACATGAACAATTATGAACATTTATTTGCTTTGAATATTTAGCGCTTTTGCCTTTTTAAAAAGGTAAAAAAAATGCTTGTGGAAATGTGTAAAAAATAATAATAATCTAATACCCCATAAGGTATATATAGTCTTGATCAGAACGACTAGCCGAGTCGATATAGCTCTATCCGTCTGCCGTCTGTACATCTGTATGTGAAGGACAGAGAGAAGAAAGCAACCAAATTCGAATCTAGATTTGTTGTTTTCGTTTCCTATATGAATTTGTTTAAAATTATTGAATTTTCTCTGCTGAGCACCGCAGTACACAATTATAATTATTTTATTATATAATAAGGTAATTCTTCACCTACATTTCGATTTTTCTTAATATTGTATTAAACAAGGAGGCCTTGCTATATCTGTTCTATCCTTTTGTGCTATATACAATATTTTTTAAGCAAGGAGGCCTTGAAGAAATTATCAACTTGAAAAGTAGCGGGTAATAACTGGCTATACGTATTATCGTCATTTCAAGTTTAGACGCTTTCTACAGTACATCTAAATTTTTCGTTATTTAGTTTTAAGTAGAAAGTGCCTGAGTTCAAAGTGCCTGCTGCGTTCTCAAGCTACATATAAATATTTTAAATATTGTTTATATAAAATTTGTAGTTTTAATATAAAAAAAAGTATATAAAAATGTAAAAACATCTGGATGTACAGGTATAGTATTTGTAGGATATTAACCATATTTTGGAATATAAAAAGTGTAACTTATTACAGAAATTAGCAAAAGGACATAAAATTGCCAACAGAAGGAATAACATCAGACAATATTAATGGAAAGTAATAAAAGAAAGAGATTTGCCTTAATTAAACTATTAAAAAATTGAAATCAATAAATAAATTAATAAAAAATGTAATATAATAAATATAATTATAATATAAATAAATATAATAAATAATAAAATATATTTGTCCGCTTTTTTGTCGGAACATCTGTAGGCATAGATAGGTCATCGGGTACACTCGACTACAGCTTCTTACCAAAATCAAAAATTCTCATGACTTGAATATTTTCACAATTTCAAAATAGATATTAGATTAATAAGAGATTTATTTATATATTATATTAATTATTTATTTTTTTATTATAACATATATATTGCATTTATTTATAATTTCAATTACTTTTTATTTATTTATTTTTTTTAGTCTTCCTCTTTTTATATTTAATATTAGCTTAAAGAAAACTTAATACACCATTTTATTTATGAGTTATACTTATATATAATATTAATTATTTACTATACAAAATGAAAAATTAATGTTAACAAAGCAAAAATAAATTCCAATGAATATGATTTTTACACATTTCTTTTTTAATTTTTCATTATAAACTAAAGTAGTATTAAGTTATATTTTATTAATATAAAGTACACCCGACTTCAGCCTTCTAATTTGTTAACTTTTGTTTATTATATATGACTACAGAAAAGTGTACCAAATTGACAGGTTAATCTTGCTGTTGTAAAGCAATCCTATATCACTGAAGATGCTGCCATTGCTCAAGGGGTGAGGTAGAACTACTTTTTTATACATAGAATTCTATTGATTACGAATTACAGTAAATATACAGCAGTTATAAGTTATATGAGAATCAAAGACAGTTTATATATGCAAGTTTTTATTAAGAGGAAATATTTGATGGTTTAAGGGATACGTTATTATAGGTAAGTATAGGAATAGAATTTCGTTTATGGCATGGACTTGAACCCAGGGACTCTATAACATTAAGAATGAAAATCAAGAAAAATTAATATAAAATTTTGTACCAATAATACAAAAATAAAATTAATAATATTTTTATTTAATAAGTAATTTAATTTGCAGAAAATATTAATCAATATATAATTTTAAATAGAAAAGAAATACAAGTTTTACTTCCAGACGGAAAACATAAGCACGTTTA
>JBAMBS010001840.1:0-24412 GCA_037044455.1 Zygothrica quintamaculata
ATATATACATATACATAGATATATGCAAATATGTAGTATATGGAGTTAAAACATGCACGTGCCATGCCGCAAGTTTTGGTTTTTACTTTTTAGGGACTTTGTATAAATTTAAATTCAAATTTACGAGCGTTTATTAATTTGGGGCACAACAAATTGTCAAAGGGTTTTTGCCACATCTGTCGCACTGCTAAGAACCTGTACCCACTGCCATGTTACCAATAGCCAATAGAGAGTAAAAGAGTGAGAGAGAGAGGCAGCGAGAAAGACAGAGCAATGTGATAAGGTCACAAGCAGATTAAGCCCAACCGATTTAGTAGTTAAGTTAACACTTAAGTTAAGTTTCTTTAATGCAACATTTTCAGTTAGTTGAGAGTTTTGGCCTAAATATATTTTATTATGGCGCATGCTGCTGGCTTATAAGAGTATAAACATGCTTGGTGTGTAAGGGTATGGTGCAGGAAGAGAGAGGGCTGTAGGAAGGATGGTTGGCTCTAAAATATATTTACCTACAATAACATCACATTTCAATCAAGTATTTAAAATTGATTTTACACCCAACTTTAACTGGCCAAGAGCGTACACTACATATGCTCCGTTTGGAATATGCTACGATAAGAGAGAAAGAGAGGAAGAGATAGAGCAGACAGCAGAGAAGAAGAAAGGTAGAAAAGCTCAAATGCAAACAGAACCCACTAAATCTCATACACATAAGAATATTATACATATGTATATATATATATATATATATATCGATCCGATATATATATCGATCCGTTACATTGGAACGTGATACTTACATTTTAGCTGCTTTAGCCCTTTGCCATTGCCATTTTGTTTTAGCCTGCTGGCATCTAAGAGATTGGGATTTTGCATTGTAATTGCAATTGGAATTTGCAATTTAATATTACATTTTTATTTTTTTTTTTGCATTATTTTGTTATTGTGCATTGTTGCAAGTTGCAAGAAATTTTAAAAGTGTAGTAGTGCACATTGTGGTACGTGATTTTGTTGAATGTTTCGAGATCCATGCGAAAAATAATTAATAAAAATATTACAATTAATCATTTGCAGTTTATTATCCGTAACCTGCGCAGTAATTGTATAAATTATAGATTAGCTGTTAACTTACCTTGTGAAACATTACGACTTAAGGAATCAACGCTACCACTGAGTCCATTTGTGGCATTATTCTCAGTTGACTGCAAGTCATTAGAACTCTCATTAGGTTGCATCGTACGTGGCACATCGAGATTATAGTTAATAGTTGTCCAACCGCCATCCGGTGAGCCTAACAGCTGTGAACAGTCCAGACCCGTTGGTATACGTAATATGGCAACGGAAAGATACATGTCCAAAGCCTAAATGGCATTCAAGGAGAAGATATATAAAGGATAACTAGTACATAGTTAGCGCAGCAAGCTCACCTTATGCATGACATTGAAATATTGCACCAGCTCCTTTTTGTCACAGGTTTGCCAGTCGGTCTTATAGCCCATTAGTATAATGTTTGGCTTCAGCTTACCAATGCCAGTGGCCTGCATGAGGGCACGTGTGCCAGCCTCAAAGTCCTCGCCGTCTATCAGTGCATAGAAGCCCTTGACGCGATGCTTTTGAAACCAATTGGAGGAACGCTCTTTGAGGTAGTTACGATACTTTTGTGAGCTGGCACCACGCAGCACATGACCACAAACCAGTAGAGACAAGTTCTTGGTTAGCATATAGGCAAAATCGACTAGAACAGGTCGAGCATTTGGTAAGCCAGAGAGCACAAGTATCTGTGGGCGATAGTTCTTCACATGATCTTCCACATTATTCAATTGTTGCACGGACATCAAGGCATTCTTATAGGTTTGTGCCTGTGTCGTTGATCCCCAGTTAACATCTGGCTTGCGATAGGCGACAATTAAGTACAAGGCCAAAACCGCGCAGAATGTTATTAGTGCAGTTGCCCATGAAATCAAGAACATGACAGCCACACAGAGTGCTGAGCCCAAAAGACTTAACCACATGTTATAATACTAAATTAAAGGATAACAATTGACAAAAATATTATGGGACACATTTTAAGTAAACGTTTACCTTGAAGGTTGGCCGCCAGCCCACAGGCTTGGCCAGGCTAGCATGGAATGTGCTAAAGTTAATAAGCATATAAGCGGCAAGAAAGAAGTTCGAGATGAGCGGTGCAATCAAGTTAAGCTCTCCAATGAGTATAAACCTGCAACGCATCCAATATATATATATATATGTATATATATATATATTGCTATATATACTTACGCTGATGCTATAACAAATGTTAATACATAACCACGAACTGGCTCATTGTTTTTGCCATATCCTTTGGCAAACCAGACAATCTTTGGATACAACTCATCCTTGCACAGTGCCTAAAAGTATTTGTTAAATAGTAGCAATTGTTATTGCCTTGCCAGAGCTTTGATGTCTTACCTGAAACACTTTTGGTGCGGATACTAAACTGGCCAATGCCGAGGAGAGTGTTGCCGCAAAGCAACCAGCATAAATGAGCGGCCCAAAGCCAGATACCAATTCAATTACTTGAAATGAATTCTGCAGACCAAATTCGCAGTCCCCTAAAATATATATATATATGTAGAAATTTAATTAAAATCTTTTTGTAAAAGGTTTTTAAAAACACTTGACATTGGTTACTAACGTGTTGCACAATTTAGAAATTCATAGGAACCATTAAATGCTTCGGTTAAATTGCCAGTGGCATCACGTGCTACAGTGCTGCCACATACCAATACCATGAGCAGGTAAGTGCTTGTGGTAATAATAATGGCTAAGATGGTACCTTTGGGTATAGATTTTTGTGGGTCCTTTAAAAAAAGAAATAAAAAAACAAGAACAAAAACACAAATAAACACAAATTCATAAATATCTGTACAAATCTGCTATGTGTGTGTATGTGTGTGTGTGCGAGTAGAACAAAAAAAAAAACTTACCTTTAAATCACCAGAAATGTTGGCACCAGCCAAAATACCAGTAGCCGCCGGAAAGAAGATGGCAAAAACTGAGAAAAAGTCGTTGGAGACTCCCTTTTCCTGACGGTAGTCGGCAAAGAGATTTGTTTGGAATAGCGTGGCTGCATTAAATTTGATTAAAAGCCTGTTCAATGGCAACTCAAAACTCAACTGAGACACTTACCATTATAGCCAAGAAAGCCCTTGGCACGTTCTTCTTCGCTCTTTGGCCCAATAAAGCTGCCTATAATGAAGTCAGCAATGGCTGCCAGTAAAATGACGAGAAGACCAATTTGTGCCTATAGTAACAAACAAAGAGATTCATGTTTACACATATATATATATATATATATATATATATACATATATTTAACAGGTGTGCTGTTAAAGTGAAAAGAGAAATTCATTAAGCGCCAAAAATTAATCATACGCACCTTTGCCTCCCACTCCATGCCAACAACAACGATAACCAGAAGTAACAGTATGGTAAGACTGCCTACAATACGCACATCCTGAATGGCACCATCAATAATTTGCAAGCCCATGGCTTTCATCATAGCCTGCAAGGACTCACAGAAACCCACAACGTACATAGCACAAGCAACAACGTTCGCTAGCGAGAAAATCAGGCCAATGGAGCCACCAAATTCTGGGCCCAGAGAACGAGATATCATGTAGTAGGTACCGCCTAAAGTGAACATATTTTAAATCATTTAAAACCATAAAATATATGCTAGACTACTTATATACCATATATTAAGAGACAAAAAAAATTTAAATAGACTCGAAAAAAATATGCAGCGAGAAGGGAACTCACCTCCTTTGATGACGCCGTTAGTGCTTATCGCTGACATTGACAACGCCGTTATGGTCGTGACAGCGGTTGTTGTCAATATTAATATAAACCCCTCAATGATACCAGCCTGTCCCACTACCCAGCTGAGGCGCAGAAAGAGCATCACACCCCATATGTTTAGTAGGCAGCGAATGAGTACACCTTTAATCCAACCAAATTTTAGCAAACCATTCGTGTTGCCTGACTCCAAGTCCTGATTACGTTGCAGGCTATGTGTATTCTATATAGTATATACAAACAGATATATACATATAAATATATATGTAAAAATTGAAAACAAAAAATATTTCAAGCTGAGTGCTTCTTCAATTGCAATTTTCAATAAAGCTGTCTGCTCTTGATAAATGATGCCACAAAAAAAAAAAAATCAAAGAAACCAAGAAAAAATATGGCTAAGAACAAGGTACAATGGTACAAACTTTCATGGTAACTCTCACTTCTATGGACAATATTCTAAGGAATTCATTTCATTTGTTGTTGGTATTGTTGTAAAGCTCAGTTTAACTGCTATTCAGCAAGTCGCACTTTGGCATCTGCTCAAGAAATTAATCATACGACACCGCAGCCGCAACCGCACAAGCATTTCCAGCAACATAACTTTTGATGTATGTCTCTTGTGTGTGTGCAATATTAAATGGAATATTAGACAAATAGATAAGCAGCAATATAGATGAATAGAAAGGGAAAACAAAACAAAAAAACTCTCAAGGCTATACATAAATACACAAAGATCTGTGCATAAGCTATTCATATAATATAATTACAATTCTCCTCACTTCAAGTGTAATTAAAACACTTACAATATAATTGAGCTTATTGAACTTATTATTTTTGTTTTATTTTGTCTTTCATATTTCATATTCTCATTCATTGTATCAATTTACACCCACGACAATGAATATCCGACAAACAGTCGTTGCCGCAAAATACAATTTCAACAGCAAATGGAAAGAAAAAAGTGCAAAATCAATTAGTGGCAATTGATTGCATTAGAAATTGTATTTGTGACGCCTCTCCGCGGCACAAAGGCGAAGTCAGGAGCAAACTCAAAAGTCAATTGAAAAGTCAGCGCACCCTGAATACAGTTTTAAGCGTGGGCGTAAAGGTTGCAAAATGGTTGCCTATCTGTGTGGGTGTGTATAAAGATGTGGGTGTATGACACACTCCATAGCAAACATTTGCATTGTGTTCGAGTTGCGTATAGCTTGCACCTAATTAAAATTGAAACTGCATTTGGGTTGATGCGTACGGACAGTAACCACAATTTATTTGTATTTCCATTTAAAGGATAACTCTTACTTTAAACATTACTGTGTTGGTTACTTATTAACTAACATTTCTCTGTGCTTTTTCCTTTTTAATTTTTCCCTTTTTTATTCGCACAGCCCAAACTCTCATGGAAACCAATATGCTAACGACCTCGAAATGTTGACTGTTGAGCATTGGGTTTTTTGACTGTATGTTTTTTGTTGTTTGCTGTGTGCTGTGCGTTGTGTGTTGAGTGTGCGTTGTGTATTGTTGTTATTGTTGTAGTCTAAGGTCCTTTAATGCTTCGTCGCCGATGAAAATTGCTTTCTGTTGAACACAACACAGCACAACACAACAGAGTTAAGTGAATGGGAGAACACATTGTTGAACACAGTGTTTCAGTGCTCCTTGACACCTCTGGGGAGTCCTCTGTTTAGTTTTTGGAGTGCAAACAGACGAAATGCATGTGAAGGGCTGCCCCAATGGCTGCCACTCTCATTTTTGCTGTCGCAGTCACCGTGGCTGTGGCTGTGGCTGTGGCTGTGGCTATGGCTGCTTCATTTCCGATGAAATGTCATTGGCCATTGGCCATTGGTCCAAAATGTTCTAAGTACAAGTATAAATTTAAATTTTTTGGCCAAAACAAACTAAGTGAATGCACTTCAAAATATATGTTAAGACATTTCATTTTACGACTTCTCTTTGTGAACCTTTTATCGATTCTCTGGCACTAGCACTTGCACTCGGATTTTGGCTCTAGCTTATTAGTGGCTTATAAGGTACGACATTAATATTAATTTAAATCCTAATATTGTTCAGCGTTCAAAGTGAATGTGAATATATATATATATATATATATATGGTTATAATACTCACTTTGCCAACCAGCGTTGCATTATGCAGCTCGTCAAGCGTTGGACGGTAGGCAGCCTGTATGGACATCATATTGCGATAATTATCCAGGCGTGGTAATGCTTCACGTGTAAAATGTCTAAGGATATAAATATATATATTTTTTAAAAATCATACATCTAAGTAAACTCTCTAAGGTTGTTGCATAAGTCAATGAACTAACCGAAAACTTTTGCCATATTTTGTATCGTATTCATTTTCCAAAAGTTCACGATCCTCTTGCGAATCATTTGAATCGGACTCCTCATTTTGCGGTTCCACTTGAAAACGTGTTGTTGTCTGTAAGTCCTTAAACCGAGAGGGTTTGTCCTTATCGCGAAAACTACTCTTGATGGATTGCCTGTAAAATACAATTTTACAGCTGCTCATAACAAATACAATAAATGAAATTTATGTAACCGACTATGATATACCCTATATTTTTCAGAATAAACAATATTAATATAAAGGAAAGGAATAAAATGATGTTTGTAACTGTATAAGGATCTATTCATATTCAAATATTTTGTTGGAATCTAGTATATACTATTTTATATAGCATGTATATTATAACTCTTTATACATTAAAGTATATCTTATATTATATGTTTGCTCAATTGTGTTAAGCTCTGTATATTCTTGAAGAAGGACATAGGGTAGATAATGTAAAAGTAAAAAGTTTTTGGTTCATTTTGCCATGACTAATGCATATTTTGCGTACAAATGCTTAAAACTGTTGGGATTTTTCAGAGATCTCCTTACTTGCCTTGAGCAATAAAAAGGATATTCTTTTATACATATAAACAACTTGAATATATAAATATATATGTGTGTATATGTATATATGTATATAACTCAAAGCAATTGGGCTGTAAATTAATTCAAAACTAGACAATCTTTTGGTGTTTACGTATAAGGATTTTAATTTTATTATGAGCTTAATTTCAATTTTATATTTAAAGCCAAATTATTTTTTTAACAAGCCAATAAAGCTCTTTGGACCATAATAAAAACATGAACTGTTTGCGGTCACAGTACACACCCACACACACGCACACACATACGCATATATATATATATATTTATATATGTATTGGTGTGTACATTGACAGAAAAAGAAGTTCATTGAGTTCGACTGACTAAAGATAATTTTTGATCCTGTTGTTGTACTTTGTGGTGTCCTTGTTGTTGTTGATAATGATAAGTTACATGATTGGATGACTGGTTGTTAGTCAACCTGACTGACTCGTTCAATTGATGACTGGATGAAGCCTTTTGTTTTGTATGCATTAACTTTCCCACATTTCACTTGTTTATATATAAACGTATATACATATGTTACAGCTAAGACTGCGGTTTTCCCAGTAAAGCTATATATATACAAATGTATATATATATATATAAGTACTTCTGTAATAATGCACTCATTCATTATATAGAAGTCTATATCTTTGTCTCTTTGAGTATGTCTGATTGAATATTAAAATATATGAAGGCTTTCATGGTTAAGCTGCACATTGACAGAGACTTATTACTATATAATATTTGTCTCCTATTTACTTTGGCTTAAACATATGGTATATGTATATTATATATACAAAGGATAATGAGAATATACTCAATTGAATTGTATTGATATTTGGTAAAAGGGATATAAATAGATTTACAGTTAAGCGGCAATTAAAGGACTTTGACAAGTAAACAAAGTCAACTCAATATGCATATGTTTGTGTATAGCTTTCATTAGAATTCATTTAATTATAAGTCCTTATCGTATATTCCTGAGAATTATGTTGAATTCAGAAAAAATTTATGAAGAAATTGGAAATTTTATGCATTTGTTATCCTGTGGCTTCATTTGACCACTTAGCAGACATCTGACAGCAGTTCAGATAGATCTAAAGGAACTGCCTACGCTCATGATTAACTGAGTCATAAACCTTATTAAGGACATTCAGTCGCAATATGTTTATATGCAAATTGGCTCAGACTTGCTTTTGGCCTATAGCTGCATTCATTGAACATGAAACAATCACAAGCACAATCATAAATTATTATTATTTTCATTCTTATTATTATTATTATTATTATTGCTGTTGCTATGATTGGTTGTATTGTTGCTGGGCTGTTGCACCATTTCCCCCCAACTACCTAAAATCTTCTGCTTTCCCTCCTCAATAAGGAATACGAGTACGATATATTAGCTGCGACTGAGACTGTCAATGTCTGTTGAACTGACTGGCAGGTCGACAAACTTTGGAAAATTTGATAGATGTATCAAAGCTATATGGAAACCAAGGGTCAGACACCCAGTTTGAAAAATATTCTTTATTAATATTTATAAACAATGCTAAGCGACTATAAATTTAAAATAATCAAATAACTTTAAGAATTCTTAGAAATTTGAAAGCCAAGGAGATACCATCAAAAACATTTAAATAAAACCCTTTTAAAATGGAATGAAAAAATCTTTATAAATAAATAATAAATATTTTATAGTTTATATATATTAAATAAATACATTTTTGACTTTGTGATTTGTGCATAATCGAAAAGTATATAACAGGTAGAAATAATCATCTGAGACCCCATAAAGTATATATATTCTTGATTAGGACAACTAGCTAAGTCGATGTAGTCCCCTCCGCCTGCTATCTGTATAGACGCCTATTTCTTAGAGACTATAAGATCTAGAAAGCAATAAAATTTTCAATCTAGATTCCCTTTTTTCGGAGCTATACGAGTTTCTTTTAACTTTTAGAATTTCCTTCCCCGACCCCCTTAGTACGAAAAACACGATTATTTAGCACAACTTTTAACTGATTGAAAATCTTATTTCCACACATAATAATTGGACTACTCTTTATCTACATTCTAAATTTCATTAAGATTTAATAAGAAACATAGAAGTTATACAACTTTAAGTATTGTGAAATGGAGTGCGAGGGGCTAAAAGTTGTGCGCAACAGATTTTTATGTGTATAGAACTGTGTATGTATGTTTCCATTTGCCTGTGTATTTCTCTGTATGCGGGCAAAGTGGTTCTCGTAGTCGGGTACACCCGAATACAGCTTTCTTCATTGTATAAAATTTTAAATTGCAAACTTTAATCTATTGTCTATACGTAGGTTTGTTTTTATAGTATAATATGGATGCCAGAAGACAGGCAATTCTTCTGAATGAAAATAATAATTTTAATATTTGAAAAAAAAAATTTTTGGATGTTTATATGTAAAATGGCCCGTAGGAATAACGAAGTGAAGGCTAAGAATACACAGATGAAAACAAAGAACGGAAGTGGCGAAAACAAATGATGAGAATGAAGGGAAACAAAATATAAAATAAGCAGAAAGTGAAAAATTTCATAGAAAGTTTAAATTCTTTTCACAATAGATAATAGAAACAGAAACAACGATAACGACAGCGACAACAGCAAAGGCAAAGGCAAAGGCAAGGGAAAGGACAAGGACGAACTTACCTCTGCTGGCGGGGCTGCTGTTTGTTTAGAAATTGTGTCGCATCGAAGGCATCGTCCTCGAGCACTTCTCCATCATTGTTGGTCAGCCGGCGGTAAACTTCATGAGGTCCATTACTGTCCGTGTCTCCATCGGCTGAGGGTGTGTGTGATTTGCGGTTTTCGTTGTCGTTGTTATTTTTGTGATGGTTAACAGGATTCACTTGAAAGCGGTTGGGTCGATCAACAGTGCCCATTTCAAACGAAATCGTATCCGACATGTCCCTCCCTGTATATGTGTGTGTGTGTGTTTTTGTGTGTGAGTGTGTGTGTTTCTGTGCTATTGTGGATAGCAGCCGGGTGGGTCCAAGTTTCACAAAAAAATAAACTTTGAGCGGTTAGTTTAGGTTTTTTGTGTGGGTAGCAAAGTCGAACAGCGTTTTGGCTATTCTATCCCAACCCGAGCAGTTCCACCGGTTTCTTTAAGCCAGCCTTGCTCCGGTTAATTCCTTTTTTTCTTCCTATCGTCTAATTTGTTATTTAGACAAGACAAGACATATCTTATATATTTGTTTTCAACTTTTTATACTTTATTCCTGTATAATTAAAGGCTTTCCAGTTGCTCCGCAAATTAAAGCTGCAAATTTAATAACAAAAAAAAACTTTTATTAATTAATAATACTTTTAAAATATTTATAAAAGAAAAAACTTTTCAAGATTTGTCCTACTATTTATAAATATGGTTTAAATATTCTGATAAAGATTGAATCCAACTGTAACCATAATAAAAGAGAACCAAGGAATCCAAAGTAATCCTTTTACAATATGATGCTCAGTTTTAGAAGCATTGTTTAAGGTTGTCAAACTACTTATAAATTAATTGAAAATGACTATAAGAATAGTAAAGATCTTAACTAAGGGTTTTATTTACTCTTTACTATTCTTTTTGTTTTGTTCTTTCAATATACTTCAAATTAACGGTGTAGACCTTAACAAGAAATAAGCTCCAAGGATTGCAGCTTATAGTTAATATATTTTTAACATTAAAATTGCTCTTTAATCATATTATTATTATGCTCAACAATTTATAAATACTTTATAAGAAAAATATCAACGACATTATTGTATCGCTAACTATTTTTATTCCATAATAAAAATAGCAAGGACAATAACTTGATGCTAGCAAGCAATGCAAGTTATGTCCTTAGGCATGTGTACTGAAAACAGTTAAAGGAGCAGCCTTACCTTGACTGCAATTTAACTATAAAAGAAACTATTTTTAAAAAATTTCATTTATTTTAAAAGCATATGCAATAATCTGTCTATCTATATGTTAATCATTTTGTATGCAAAATCATTGACAATTTGCTACCTTTAGAAACTAAAATAGAAAACACATTTCTAATAGAGTTGCTATCGAATACAAATCGATAAAAGCCCATTAAAGTGACAGTTGATTTAACAGACATTGCCATATCGTCATTTAAGCAAATATAAAAAAAAAAAAAATTTACCACTAGAAACTCAGACATGAATATGATTATTATTATTTGATGACTTTGCGAAAAGAAAACAATGCTACGAGTGTCATAAAATCAAATAAGTTACACGAACTTATAAATAAATAAAGATTTAAATATATTTATCAGTGTATATACAATATATATATATATATATATATATACACATCTATATTAGATAAAGGGTAACTTTAGGTTAACCTTAACCTCACTATAATATGCATTTGGTTACAATAAAGAGAGAGAAGAGAGCGAGAGAGAGTCACAGTTATGGGTTCTACATATGAATCAGTTGAGAATTATAGCAAATAAAATATGAAAATTTCTTAAAAATATTATATATATTTATTCATTTGTACATCTTTTTATATGATACCCATACTATATGTATGGTACATATGATAAACTGTCATAACTTCTATGCAACAAAACTCTGGCAATAAAATTCGAGGCCAACGCTTAAATAGTTGTCAAGGGGATTAAAGTTTCAGTTGCTTGTTTTATGTCTGCTCTGAAGAATGAAAGGACAAATGTATATACATATGTTATACATATGATATATATATATATTTTTATATGTATATGTAGATTATATGATTCCACAAGTATGTCTTGTTTTAGTAATTTAAGTGGAAAATCTTGCAGAAATCGTTTTATGAAAAATGTCACAGTTAAATTGATGTAAATTAATCATGATTCACAGTCTTTATATGATCCTTTGGGGTTACATGCTGTTGGTTTGAAATGAAAGCAAAAGATTTCACCAGGTGTATCAAGTGTGCTTTTTAGCCCTGTCACAGACACAGACACAGACACAGACACACACACAGAAACAGGTACGGGTACTGGGACACCTGACGTATGCGTTATGAATTTTAAAGCACATTTTCTAATCCCAAAGGAATTACAAAAATTGATTGCAAAGCGTTGGCAATTTGTCACAAATTCCCCCAGGCCATAATCGCTATAGCCGCTATGGTAGCTATGGAAGCTGTGTAAGCTATAGAAGCTATAGATGCGCCATATGGCATTTATGGGTCAAGTTAAGCGCGCCGAATGCAGAAGACAAACAAAACAGGCAATTAGCATAACAAGCGACAGAATACAAAACAAAACAAAACAAAACACAAATAGTAGAGTTAAACAGAGACAATGTAAAAAAAAAGAACGACAAAAAAAGAAGAAAGAAGCAAAAAGAAAAAAAAAGAACTATATATCTAAATGAAAGCGCGAGATAATTATGCCAATTATGCAATTTTACAGAATATGTGGGAACTTTGCACTCGCAGCAAAAATGAAATTTGCACAAATTTATTGAAGCAATTAAGCTCTTAATTCAATATTTTAGCGAAGCTGCAACATATGTTGGGGCAGTTGCAGGGGCAGGGGCATAGGCAAGGGTCAGCTTGCGACAGCTGCCATTTTGGGCACAAAAAAGTTTTCTATTCACCTTATCAGCCAGTGGCAGCAACACACCTTAAGATGCCAAGCAATGACCTATGGCCTTGCCAAAGGGCCAGATGAGACACAAATGTGCTGGATTACCTACAAATGATAAGCAGCCAATCCATGGGGTTAAATTTGGATACTTCTATTATAACTTATACTTAGTAGGGATTTTGAAAGTCAACCTAGCAGACAGTCTATATACCCATTCGCACTCTGTTGTTGTCTGTGTATGTGTGTGTGTGTGTGTGAAATGAAATACCATTTTGTAATGATGTCATTAAAGTGAAAGATGCCTGATTTATGATGCCACATCCTTAGATTTGATTAATTTCATCCATAAACAAATTCATGCGCATTCTGTCATTCACTAACTAAACAGCTCAGGTGCTGGCTTGGGCGTCTCCATTGATTTTTGATTATCTGAGAATATTGTGGACAGCAGAATAAATAAAAAACAAAAAAAAAGTGGAAAAAAATGGAAGCAAAGAGATTGCGTTGAAAACCATTAGCCCTAGTAAAACCAATTTCCTTTCGGGCTCAATAAAATTGTTTGACAGCTGCTAAAAGGCATGACATAAACAACAACAATAACAACAACTTGAGAGCAAGAAAAAAAAAAAAAATATAAAGATATAAAAAAAAAAACATTTTATCTGAATAATTGCTGCCATTGTCCAAGCAACGAAGACGGCTGAGGCCCTTGACTAGTGCCAGGAAAGTAGATCCTGCTCCCTCTCTCTTCTTGTATACCCCAACCAACTCTGCCTACTCTCTTAATGGCCCTACAATGGGACAATTGCTCTCGCCTACTGTTGTTATGCTTGTAGCTTTATTGTTGTTATTTTGAAGCTTTTAACTTTTCTTCTTTCTTTGTTTTTTTTTTTGACTCATTCCAGCGATTTAACTATGACTATGACTATGTCTATATAGCAATAGTAGCTAAAGCTATAGCTTATAGCAATAGCATAGCCATTGCTACTATGCGTATTTAAGCGCTGTTATGCTTTCTTTTCATTGCCCAATTCAACGCCCATTCGCATTTCAATTGCTACAATAAAATAAGAATTTTACTACTTTTCGTGGTATTTGAGTCACAATTGAGACTTACATATAAAACTTTGTCTACTTGTACCTCATACCTTATACCCAATGCCCTATCCCTCATGCCTCATACTGTTGCTCATTCAGAGATGGCCCTTTTTTTCCCCCATTTCCATTCCCATTCCCATTCCTATATCCCTTTTCATTTTCAGTTTCATTTCCATTCCCATTTCCACATTCAATTCTACTTCAACGTCTACAACGACCATACGTATATGACCAAATAAAATGTTTGCCCTGAGCATGACATAAATTTAACTTTGTACTCGTAATTCGCTCGTAAAGAGTTGAGATTCCAAGACTGAGAAATTAAAATATTCGTCAAAGGATATAGAAAAAGAAAAAAAAAACAAAAAAAAAACAGCAAAATTTGTATTATCAAAAAGAGTAAACAGAAGCTATAAAACTGAAATTACTGAGTCTCACCTATAACTCTTACCTTGACCCTGGTACTTCAGTCACACACATATATTTAAACACATATATGTTGGGCCAACAATATATAACATTTTTATTGCATGACCTCAATTACAAGACTATGCAAAAAAAAAAAGTAAATAAATAAATAAAGAAAAAGTAAAAAAATAAGAAGTAATAAAATATGGCTATGTCAAAGTTATTGCCGCTGATGCAGCAGCTCTTAATGAGAAAACATCATCGCAATGGCAAAACATTGTTGATGGCCATGTGGACGTGCTTACAGTGATGGGTCAAAGTCAAAGTTAATGCTCCAATATTGATATCAATCGTTTTTATATTCCAATACTATAACACATCTGTGAATAGATACATGTCCGGAACGGTAATCAGTAACACGACACGCACAAAAACAAAAAAAAAAAGAAAACCAAAAAAAAAAAAGAAAAGAAAAAAAAAACTTTTTCACTACAGTCGACCGGTGTCCAAGTCAAGTTACCAATAACATCCAAGCCAACTAGCTGTCTGTCCATCAACACATGATAGAAGGCGGGTTATGGCTATATACCAGGCTATGTACAAATATAAACAGGATGCTGTGTGTGTGTGTGTGTGTGTGTGTTGGTGCGCGTGTATTGAAGATATACACAGAGGAATAGAGAGATGCGCATCAAAGCTGATTAACAAGCAGCAAGTTCGCGTACAAGTCCAGTCCGGCAGACTCCTTCCCATTTGTTTTGCTTCATTCTTGCTGCCACTCCTGTGCCAACTACGAAAAGAACAGAGGCAATGACAGGAGAGCAAAAAAGTGTCAAAACCATACAACAGAAGTTAAACAAGTCAAGCGTGATCCGCAGAGTATTACTCCATTCCGTTAAGGACGAAAAAGAAACAAAATTGTATAAAATTTTTGTGTTGAGTAACACTAATGCTGCTTTAACTTCAGCATACAGCAGCATGGCTATTTCAATTCAAAAGAGTGTCCTTTTTACTAAAAGGACTAAAACATAAATCGTGTTAATATACATACATTTAACCCAGAAATCTTCACCTCAAAGGTTACAATTGTTGTTGTGTTGTGTTGTTGTGCGTATAGGGTAAGCATCCTTAAGGCATTTCTACCAGATAAACGCCTAAGTTGCCTTTTTTTTTTTGGTTATTTCATTTTAGCCTTGATTCGAATATAAAAAGCTTTAGACATTAATTGTGCCTTTCTCAAATTATAATGGCCTTGTACGTGATTATAAAATTATCCTTTTTACAGGCAACAAAATAAAGTAGAAACGTAAAAGCAAAACAGAGTCCCAATTAAGCAGAATGAATATTTCAATTTGCTATGCAGTTACATTAAGTATATATATATAAAGTATGTATATATATATATATATATAAGTATTTATATAAGTTCTTCTATAAGCTTCTTATATTTTGCAATAAGTCTTTCCAATTAAAAGCAAAAGCAATGACGATAACTAATTGCCGCCCTCATAAACAGTTTAATTGATGCACTTGAAAAAGTTTCTTCCGGTTGCAGATGGGAACAAACAGCCAATGAATTAATTACATTATTAATAAATACAATCATAAAATACCCTAGAATTATATATGTATATATAAATAAAAGCAGTATAAATATATAAATAATAATAAGAACTTTATACTTAACACAAAAGACTTCATACAAAATGCAGAATCATAAATTTTCAATTTCAATCAAAAATGACAATTGAATATTTGTAGCTTTAGTGCAATATTTTGTATGCTAGTAAAAAACATGCATAAGAATTTAAAATATTAGAAAATTTTTAAAATTTATATAACAAAGCAAAAAAGAAGTATTTTTGTATTTTGTTAGAGAGAAAGAAAGAGAAAAAAGATTGTAATCTTACTTACACGGCAACAGCAGCAGCAGACAAAGTTTTAAATATTTTTACCAAATCCCTTGACAAAAGGTTTTGTTGTAAGCTGAACAAATTGGGAATTAGTAAGGTTAGTTTTTTTCTTTTATATAATAATTTTTTTTTTATGTTTTTATAAGGTGTGCTTTAACATTTTTAGTTGTATGTGAATACAGTTGATAACACAGAAACGTGAAAGTAGTTAGAAACGAAAAGACTAAAATAACTTTTGATAACTATGAAAGGGATTTTCGTATACAAAAAGAGAAAAGTTAAATTTTTTTTTTACTATTTTTTATATACTTATATATACTTTTTAATATATATAAAATATTTTTTTTTTTTTTTTTTTTGTGTTTTTGTGTTCTGAAAATATGGAAATAAAATGAGCTATCAGCTAGTACAAATAATTTGACATATTTGAAAATGTTTTGTTGAAAAATCATATAATTTTTTAGTATTCAAAATTTTCATGAGCAACAGACGACAAGTTAAAGTGAACTTATTTTTTATGTGTTACACATTTCATATAATATTTCTTGGGCTGTAAATTTGCATTTGAAAAGTGCCATAAATATTATTTTGCGAGTTTTTATGTCCCCAAGAAAAACCAAGAGCCTGTGAATAGCTTAAGAAGGCTGAAATCGGATCTTTCAATTCTATAAGTACTTGTAAGCAGTAGTAGTAGCAGTAGTAGTAGGTTTTACTGTACTGCGTATAGCTGAATTCCAATAAGCGATGCTTTGTTTTTATTTATTTACTTATTTTTTTTTTTTTTTTTTTTTTGGCTTTTGTTTTTATGATTTAAAGTCGTAAATTTGTGGCAGCATAAATTTACGACTCAGAAATGGTATACCATTCGGTAAGTACCCGGAACCGGCTGTCCCAGGATACCATCCTTCATATATTCCTTTCTTATTTCAATTTTTTTTTTTTTTTTTTTTTTGGTTTTCTACTCAATACCCTAACACCACATTTAGTGTCTCTCTCTCTCTCACTCTCATTCTATTGTATGGCTGCGTGTTGTGACTGCAGCTTTTATTTGCTTCATTTGCGGCAGCATAAATTAAGTGCAAAGTTACACCAAAAACCAAATTTATAGTATATACAAATATACATATATATATATATATATATATATAAGTATATAGTATATATCCACATGTTTCAAGAAATCAAGACGAAACAATGCTGCCAGCATTAAAATGTCAATAAAAATGTATTACGAGCATAAGGAAAATTGTTTCGTCGAAATCAATGCCATTTGATTTTGCTGCTGCTGCTGCTGCTGCTGCTCCTTCTACTTCTACTGCTGTTGCTCCTTTTATGGTCACTTTCTACGCTTCACAATAAATAAACTTACTCAGCAAAAATAATTGTAATAATAACAAAAATTCATACGAAGTCATAAAACAAAGCAAAAGTAAATTACTAAAAAAACAAAACAAAAAAAACGACAAGAACTGTTCCCAATCCATGTGAGAACAGATTTTCAATCATTTCACAAACTAAATTTTAATTGCATGCAATAAAATTCCAACAGAAATATTAATCAATTCTTAGTTATTACTTTATATATCATGTTCGTGCCGATTCACTAAATACTATATAGTATAGGATCAGCTGCACCTAATTACCTTTTGTAACCCATAAATAACATGAATATTACGTTTATTAATATAGATCTCAATCACGTGACAACTTGCCTCGTTTTAATGCCTAGCAACTAATGTCAAACATAGCAATTAATTTATGAATAAATTCTATAAATGCTTAAACAAATCATAAGTTTTATTTTTGCATATTGGTTTTATTTTTATTATTATTTGTGTTTGTTCATATGTTATATATTATAGGCTAAAAATACGTCAATGTGTGTTTAGTACATATATTTTTATATTTATGACAAAGATAACAATTTAACTTAAGTTGCCCTAAACTGAAGGAATTTTAACTGAAATTTGAATCGTTTGCTGAAAATTACCCAAAAATATTAATTTAGCAAATGTAATTAAGCAAAATGAAACTGTGTTATAACTTTCCGCATAACTTAATAGTTTTACTAAATATTTATTTAGCAGAGTTGAAACAGAATAATTAAAATAACTGAGGGATCTGTTGACTCTAAGGGTGATAAGTGGGTTACTTTCAGTACTTTAGCCATTCCATAGAAATAATAGTAATAATAATACTTTATTTTAAAACTTGTGGTTGTTCCTGGACATATACAGTAAGTTGTCTTAACGGGTGTGTACACACACCCACACACAATACACTCAAGCCGTTTAATGTGTGCTAAAGTGTTTCTCAAATAACTTCTGTGTGCAATATTTAATCCTTATGGCATAGATCAAGTATGGGCTGTTCAATATTGCTTCCCATTTGTGCATTTTATGTTTGTTTCAAAGGGTTTTGAAGGATATTTTGATATAAATTTAATCTGCGGCTAAGCTCTCTTACAGTCCTTAAGCTGTTCAAGTTATAGCTTTTATTTCGTACACCAACGAGTTCATCAGGATCTAAACACAGTCGTATAAACCTTAAGCTACTCTGCTACTAATCCTCATCTAGTATTATATATATATATATATATATATATATATATAAATAGCAAACACATAAAGATATGAAAATGCATTAATTGTATACTGAATCAAAACTTTTTTTATTTGTAACGAAACGAACACAAAACTAACAACAATTTCACGTTGTTTCAATTGAATTTATAAACTCTTTAAATGTATCCTTGTGGAAACTAAAATTTGGCTAAATCTACTTAATTAATCTAATACATTTGATTATATAAAATGTTACAAAGGATCAGTTTAAATTTCATAAATGAAAATGAAAATTAAAGGGCGTGAAAATGTGCATGTAGAATATTTGAATTATCCCAGTTGAGATGCACTTTAAGTGCAAATGAATTCAATTGCCTTTTTTTGTTGCATCATGTTCAACTATTTCTAAAATAATTATGGTAATTTAGAGCATAATTATAGCATAATACAAATTTTTAATACTCTCTCAGTTTATTTGCATTAAACGTCTTTAAATATAAGGTATCACTAAAGAGAGTCAAGTTTAAGCCATGACACAAGGCAAGAATTATACTATATAAAGAAGTTTAAGATTTAATAAGCTTTAAGTAATATTATTAATTACTATTATTTAGATATTTAATACAAAAATTAATACAATATATATATAAATAAAAAGATGTTAAAATATTCGTATAAACCATTGTGTATAATCAATGATGATTCAATACATCAATATGCACTTAAGCAAAAGGTAGTTATTAAAGTTTTGCTCAGACTCTTATTTTACTCAATTAGAAGTAAAATTTATAGCCTAATATATTAATATTGTTAAGTGTATAAATGCTTTACATGTTTCAGGATTTTATTACTCAATTATAATCAAGGTCCTGTGCACTGATTACATTTCATGGCCCTAAGAGGACCAAGTTTCAACGAGAGAAAAAATAACCAAACTAACTGACAACAAATGGTAAGTGGTTAGTGGCTGAGGGAAACTGCATTGAAACACGCAAGTTATATAAAAATATAAATATATATAAATATATATATATATATATACTATATTTTCAAATATAATCATCTTGAAGTATCCTGTTGCAAAAATTAGGGCTCAGTACATTTACACGCAAACCCAATTTATGTAAATATTTGAATATAAGTGAAATTATATCATAAATTTTGAATAAATTCAATGCTTCTTAGCCATCTTATAACCAGTAATGCTGTCTGCAATTGTTATTAAAAATAAAAGTGAAATAAATAAATATAAATGAGAGAAAAACTTGCAAAACAAAGCACAAGTCAGAAAAAAAAGGAAGCCGAAAATCCTTGGTAAGAGCTATTACATGTATGCGCAGACATAAGCGCCTTAGGGCATACATGTATTACATTAGTATGAGTATTAACTAAATTTAGCACAACAGTTAAAACTCGTCATGTTTTAATACTACTGACTATGCCGCAACTTCTGTTGAACGGCTAATTATGTTTGGTATCTAATCTATAGAAAGGGGCCATAGTACACACAGTTCACATAGTTTTACAGGTCAGCGCATGTGAGTGTTGTGTCGATTTATATGTATAGGTGTGTATATATGTGTGTATGAGTGTGTATGTAGAAATTGTAATTATGCTACGTAACATGTATCTATGTATAGCCTTATCCAGATTTGGGTCTAACATTAATTATTAATGCTCAGCAAGTTGAATATTTGAATAGGTTTTTAATAAACTTGCACAACTATGGGCTACCCTGTAGTGAATTGTATAAAATGTGCTTTAAATATGCTTCAATCTTTATACTGTATGAAATTCAATAAGCGAACGGACAGAGTTAATAAGAACCCCGAAGAAGAAGTACTCGGTTTAAACTTGCACGCAATATATACTAAATTTCATGCAAGTATATAAAGAAGTTTTTAATATTTTTTAAGCAAATATATAGAACAATAAAATTGTATTAAATTCATCATCCAAATAATCAGTTTTTCGGGATCCATATCCTGAATATATATTATATAATATTTCTGTCAAATTTATGTTACATTTACGGACAATAGCTTATACAATCCTTTGGGAAACTATATACAATTTATACAGGGTATTCAAATTAAAACCAACTGGCTTGAAAATTTGCTTGGGTTATTACTTAAATTATCCATTCAATTATTTTTTTTTTCTTTTGTTTTTTTTTTTGTATTAATATATATATATTTATATTCTTTTTTTTTTGTTTCTAATTTTGTAATATTCTGGATCCAAGAATCTGTAGGAAAGCCGAGGAATTTCTAATGCTGACCCTTGCCCAAAATTTAAAATTTAACCCGAACAAATTTGCCACAAAAAATACATCAAAGCAGCAAATTCTAATCTTCGAGTAGCCTCAAGAATCGCTGGTACTAATTCTGGTACTGAATCCAAGTTCGGATAAGATAAAAAGAGAGCTAAATGAAGGTAGGGAGAGAAGAATGATGGTTAGCGGATAACGGTAAAGGCTTATATTTCGCGTATTTTAATTAAAGACGTATTCAATTAATATCGCTACCACAAGATTTGCTTTATGAATCCAACAAGACGAACATCGCTTTGTTTTGCAAGCTCAAAGGTTTCTTTTTTTTTTTGTTTCTTTTTATTTTTAGCGAAATATTTTTATTTTCATATATTTTTTTTTTTTTATTATTGTTTTTGCAGTGTAGTTATAATCCTACGCTTTTTATATATATAGTCTACCGTTGGTGGTCGTTGGTCGACAATCGTCCGTCGTTCTGTCAATTGCCATAAATCTTGATTAAGAATGGAAAATGCGGCGAAAAGGTGAAAATTGTGCGCGTTTCTGTGGGCGACGATTGCTATTTTCATAGCTGAACGGCTTTGCATAATTTCCAAGTTGCTTTCAAAACATTTCCGTTGTGCCTTGAGAGAAAACCAAATGATTCAACCCTCTCTCTCTCTCTTACTTCCCACCATATCACTCATACCAGCTCAACCAGAAAAACTTAACCCATCCCATCCCCAACTCAACCCGTCCCATCTCAACCCATTTCTACTCATCTCATTCCAATCCAACCCAACCCAAAACAATCCAACTTAGCTTTTACTTATTAAATGGGGCAGTCTATTTATGCCCCCAGACTGTGCTCGAGTGTGTCGTGTGTTCTCTTTGTCAAGGTTCGCAAGGTCAATGATTTAATAGTTTAGTTGTCGGCTTTCCATTGTCCCCCAAGAGTCTATATACGAGTACATTCCTATGACTTTTCTTTCTATATACTTTGACTTGGTTTTTGGTTTGACTTTGGCTTTGGCTTTGGCTTTTGTTTTGGGTTTGGGTTGATTTGTTTTGTTTTGTTTTGTTTTTTTTTTTCGTTTCTTTTGGTTTCTTTTGGTTTCCTTTCGTTTTTGTTTGTGTTTCTTTATTATCTGTGGTTGACGTGCAAAAGCCTTTGGCTGTTTGGCCAGTGACACTTGCCAGAGAATTCCTGAGAATTTCATTTTCATCCTCACTGTCTCTGCCAATGGGCAGTCAAAAGCCATTAGACCTTTAATTGCATTTTGATTATTGTCTCGATAGGTTGACAAATGCACATCAAAATTGATTCAGACATTTCACATGTGTTTGTTAGCCATTAAGAATAAAACTTGGCTTATACTCGTATCTATTGTACAATTCAATTGTACCGCATCATTGCTCTTACATTCCAATCCGTTAACATTATATTGACTATCTGTATATGCATATAGGTATATAAAACTATATATATATGTATATTTATATAGGATTTTCAATCTTCAACCCTCAACAGCCCGCAACCCCCTTGAAAACATACACAATCACACACATCCCTTGCTCTACCTTTTGCAGTTAACTCGTCTCGACTGTTGCACAAGGTTAGGACAAAAATCCATATACAAAATGTGCTCTGTTGCCAAGGGTAAATTTCCTTAAGAGAGCATGCGCGACTGGCTTTATAGCAGATGTTTTATGTATTATATAACACCCTACTGAGAGTCGATAGTCAGACACATACATTTTTTTCGTATTGTTTTTTTCTTTTTTCTCTCTTGGGACCATTGCCCTCTGACAGGTGTCAGACTCTCATGATATTTGATCATTTAGAAGTCGGAAATATTCTATATGGAGAAAAGTGGTTGTTTTATATATCATTATATAATATGCTATATAGCTTGTGTTGGTTTTATAGTCAACTGTATAAATGTTAAATACAAGTAAAATCAATATTTGACCAATCTACAATTCCCTTAAGCTTCACTCAATGCTTGGCAAAAGATCAATATGATGTGGTATGATTCCCATGCTTTGTTCTTCATATAATTCTATATAGATTAATCATATATTGCTTAAAGTCGAGATATACTGATATACGAAATAATAACTAAATTTCAAGTATTTCAGGAAACTTATCAAATCAAATTTGTTTGATAAATTAAACTATTACAAAATTCTGCCGTTTATCTAACAAAAGTGCTGCAGATACGAGGAGATGTACAAGATAAATGAATGACTCTGCATGATGTAGGCTTGAAATTAATTAAATTATTTGCAAACATATTAAGTATTAAATTAATAGCTGAGAGAATGAAAGGAACTACTACTCATACTAATTATCTAAATAATAAAAAACTTTATATATACAATAAGACTTTCTTCTGGTGCGAGTAGTATCCAAATGTAACCAGATACGGTGTACACGACTTGTCACCAATTACATGACGCTTACTTAAATATACTCAGATATATATCATAGTATATACATTTTTCACATATATATATATATATATATATATATATGTAGTGTACTTATATAGCAAAAGATACTTGCTATGTAATATACTTGTACTTGTGGACACATGATCAACTATATGCATCTTTAGTGATTGTAAGCTGCGCTTGGAAGCTCAGGTTATTCTATTACAAGTACTTAAGATACTCACTCCGATAAGTGAATACTCTGAATATACTCTGGGAATATTGTGCAAGGCCACGGTCATGGTATTGTATGTTGATGTGAGAGCCAAAGATTCCAAATTAAAGGCGGAAAAAGATGACCCAAAAATGAGCATATATATGCATATACTATATACTATACTATATATAGAACACTCAAAGTCTGGTTCTACAAGATAACAATTAGAGCTTTCAAGTTCAAGTACATTTTAACTAAGAGATACTTGTGATAGAATAGCGTATTCTTTCTCTCTCTCTGTGTGTGTGTGTGTGTGTATAAACACACATATAGTATATGGACTTGTACATGAAATATACACCATATATATAAATATATATATGTATTTTAACTTTGTGTTTAGAAGGTGCATCACTAACCTATATAAAATTTATATATATATAACATTTTAGTATGCAAAGCCTTACCAAAGTAGAGAAACAGGAATGGAACTTTTAGGTATATAGGTATGTATATATTGTATATAATAATAATATATATTTGCAAGGATAACTGAAAGGTGATACCTTCAATTTAGAAAATTAAAAGGAAACAATGGCAAACCAACAACACCACCCAAAGGACAAACAAACTTTAAGCCTTGCCGTGCAACAAGACAGAAAACAAACTGTTGGCTAACAAAGCTTTAGAGACAAAGTTCTTATCCATACAGAAACCCTACAAGACGGTTAATATTTAATTTGGTATACAACAAATGTTTTATTAAATTTTGTTGTGCTCGTTCGTACACACACACACACACACACACACATAAATACACATAGAGACATACTTACCAGAACTATTCGCACTGAAGTAAATCCTATAGAAAGCGTTGCTATTGGACGGTTAATAATTATATATTTTTCTGTATATTGTTCTTGAACTTTTTATTTTGAAATAGTTTTTTTTCTTCTGTCTTTTTAGCACAATACTTACTAAATAATTAATACTATTACGTATTAAAAACACAAACAGTTTCTTCGCGGCACTGAAAATTATCTGTTCCACATAAAACAAAAAGAAACAAAATTACTTTAAAAAAAATAAAAATATTCTAGACGAAACAATAAACAAATGCTTATTATCAGCA
>JBAMBS010001847.1:0-16174 GCA_037044455.1 Zygothrica quintamaculata
ACCGCAATTACTCTTTAAAAAGGCTATCAAGTCAAGAAGTTGCGCATCATCATCATTTCCATGCCAACGCGTAATGCCAAATGTATTGTCTGGATGCATTTTTGTAGCATTGTTATCCCAATCAATGACAATTACCTGCAAAAAGTAAGGCACATAGATAAAAGTTATAGAAAATATTTTCAATTTGTTGCAAACGTTAAAAGAATCATTTTTATTTGAAAGATAAAGACGACTTACACGTCTCAGGTCGCGATTTAAATTGTCCAAGTTTTTGACATGATGTCCATCTACGAAATGTGTAGCATCTCGCACCAATCTATACATAATATAACCATTGGGATCTAAAGCATCTAATATAGGAAATACGGTCATGCCCTGTTCGGCTGTGAAGACAACAATTTCAAAATCTTTGGCGCATTCCTGTAGGAAATGATCAACGCCTGGGCGTTTCTTAAAACGCCATCCAGTTTGGTATGTCCAATCTGGATGAACTAGTACATCCTTCATTTCCAATACAAGCGTATAGCGTGGCTGAACATATGGATGCTTGAGCGGATCGGGTAGTAGCTTAGCACGTGATGGTTCTTGTATCATTTTTTGATAATAATGCAATGATTTCCACATACGTTGCACATACTGTTGCACAATTGGATTATGTGTAAATTCATCCTCAATTGTTTGACCATCAGCATCCACTTCAGGTTTACCAAATTCATAAATGGCCCAAAGTAAGGTTGCAATACCGCCACCACCAAATATTGCAAATCTATATATAAAATAAAAGTAAATAAATTTCTATAATATTTAACACCTTTTATAAATTGGCTGTAGCTTACCCCAATTTCATACGTTTCCAAGCGCGTTCATTCTCCTTGGCTTCATCATCGTCACGCTTTTTTTGCTCATGTTCCGTATTGCTGTCTGCATCAGGTGATGTTTGTGGAAACAATTTTGCTAGTAATGGTGCAGCTGTTTCTGGTGGAGTTTGTGGTTCTTCTACAAACAAAAAAAAAATAATAAAAAACAGAAAAATATAGTTTCCAAGTGTTAAGTAATCGTTGGAAATTTCACCAAAAAAATAAAAAAAAAAAACAATAAAAAAAGAAAATAAAAACAAACCTATTTTTACTTACTGGCATTGCTATAGCCTCTGCTGACACTTAACCAACTTGTTGTCTGTGCTTTATGTGTGTGAATTGGAGCAGTTGTAGACAGAGCACGATATACCCCTGGCGGCAATAGCGCCTGATTATTCAATTCTATTGTGCGCCTCAAACGATTTGCGAATGTGTAAAAGGAAGCACGTGGTGCGTTTAATCGAAACAATTGAATGACTGTGGCTGGTGCCATATTATCATAGTTTTTGTTGGCGTAACACTCTGCTCAAATGTCTTAGCTCTTCTTTAACAAATAAAATTTTTCGTTTCTTCTTTTTTCCCTGGGTGCTTTAATCAACCAGGTCACAGCCCCTAAGACTTAACCGGCATGGCAGTTTTTTTTTTTTTTTGCATGCATAGGTATGCAGCATGTGTGGTCACACTGGTATATTAAACAGCTGTATACTAATTGTTGGAGTCTGGCAGCTCTGTTCTTCTGTATATTCACAATGTAAAGAGATATATTTTATGCATTCAAGTTTGGAAAAGCTGCATATATGTGGTCTCACCAATTATAAGCAGCTGTCTACTTACTTTAACTATATGGCAGTATTGTCAATCAGTCTTCTGATAAGATACAAAAGAATATTAGACCTAGCTGGGAGCCAAACAATAACAATTAGTAAATTATGTCGATTGCTGACGACAATAAAGCATTTGATGAGCCACAACAACAGCCGCAGCTTTGTCGTGTCTGTAATTTACAATCCAGAAAATATCTTCCAATTTATAAGCCACATCAAGTTACTAGCGAACAAACGACGCTGGCATCGCTGCTAAGTTATTGTACAAATTTGGATGTGGTAGAGGACGACCATTATTTACCAGAATATATGTGTAAAAGTTGTGTTGCATTGCTAGCACAGGTATATGAATTCAAGCGCACGGCGTTACGTACGGATTTTGTATTAAGAATGCGTCATGCTAGATCCTTAAAGGTCATTGGTTTAGTTAAGGATGCAATCAATGGCAATTCACGAACACCAACGCCAACAAATTATTTGGACGTTAAGAAATTTGATGCTATTGATTATACGGAGGCACTACGCAAAAAATCAGCTAAAACTGACGCATTTACATATATGCTATTGGCAGCTGCATCTAATGATTCAGTTTCCTCTAGCATATATGTAAATGCATCAGTTTTAGCTGATTTTTTGCGTAGTGCCTCCGTATAATCAATAGCATCAAATTTCTTAACGTCCAAATAATTTGTTGGCGTTGGTGTTCGTGAATTGCCATTGATTGCATCCTTAACTAAACCAATGACCTTTAAGGATCTAGCATGACGCATTCTTAATACAAAATCCGTACGTAACGCCGTGCGCTTGAATTCATATACCTGTGCTAGCAATGCAACACAACTTTTACACATATATTCTGGTAAATAATGGTCGTCCTCTACCACATCCAAATTTGTACAATAACTTAGCAGCGATGCCAGCGTCGTTTGTTCGCTAGTAACTTGATGTGGCTTATAAATTGGAAGATATTTTCTGGATTGTAAATTACAGACACGACAAAGCTGCGGCTGTTGTTGTGGCTCATCAAATGCTTTATTGTCGTCAGCAATCGACATAATTTACTAATTGTTATTGTTTGGCTCCCAGCTAGGTCTAATATTCTTTTGTATCTTATCAGAAGACTGATTGACAATACTGCCATATAGTTAAAGTAAGTAGACAGCTGCTTATAATTGGTGAGACCACATATATGCAGCTTTTCCAAACTTGAATGCATAAAATATATCTCTTTACATTGTGAATATACAGAAGAACAGAGCTGCCAGACTCCAACAATTAGTATACAGCTGTTTAATATACCAGTGTGACCACACATGCTGCATACCTATGCATGCAAAAAAAAAAAAAAACTGCCATGCCGGTTAAGTCTTAGGGGCTGTGACCTGGTTGATTAAAGCACCCAGGGAAAAAAGAAGAAACGAAAAACTTTATTTGTTAAAGAAGAGCTAAGACATTTGAGCAGAGTGTTACGCCAACAAAAACTATGATAATATGGCACCAGCCACAGTCATTCAATTGTTTCGATTAAACGCACCACGTGCTTCCTTTTACACATTCGCAAATCGTTTGAGGCGCACAATAGAATTGAATAATCAGGCGCTATTGCCGCCAGGGGTATATCGTGCTCTGTCTACAACTGCTCCAATTCACACACATAAAGCACAGACAACAAGTTGGTTAAGTGTCAGCAGAGGCTATAGCAATGCCAGTAAGTAAAAATAGGTTTGTTTTTATTTTCTTTTTTTATTGTTTTTTTTTTTTATTTTTTTGGTGAAATTTCCAACGATTACTTAACACTTGGAAACTATATTTTTCTGTTTTTTATTATTTTTTTTTTGTTTGTAGAAGAACCACAAACTCCACCAGAAACAGCTGCACCATTACTAGCAAAATTGTTTCCACAAACATCACCTGATGCAGACAGCAATACGGAACATGAGCAAAAAAAGCGTGACGATGATGAAGCCAAGGAGAATGAACGCGCTTGGAAACGTATGAAATTGGGGTAAGCTACAGCCAATTTATAAAAGGTGTTAAATATTATAGAAATTTATTTACTTTTATTTTATATATAGATTTGCAATATTTGGTGGTGGCGGTATTGCAACCTTACTTTGGGCCATTTATGAATTTGGTAAACCTGAAGTGGATGCTGATGGTCAAACAATTGAGGATGAATTTACACATAATCCAATTGTGCAACAGTATGTGCAACGTATGTGGAAATCATTGCATTATTATCAAAAAATGATACAAGAACCATCACGTGCTAAGCTACTACCCGATCCGCTCAAGCATCCATATGTTCAGCCACGCTATACGCTTGTATTGGAAATGAAGGATGTACTAGTTCATCCAGATTGGACATACCAAACTGGATGGCGTTTTAAGAAACGCCCAGGCGTTGATCATTTCCTACAGGAATGCGCCAAAGATTTTGAAATTGTTGTCTTCACAGCCGAACAGGGCATGACCGTATTTCCTATATTAGATGCTTTAGATCCCAATGGTTATATTATGTATAGATTGGTGCGAGATGCTACACATTTCGTAGATGGACATCATGTCAAAAACTTGGACAATTTAAATCGCGACCTGAGACGTGTAAGTCGTCTTTATCTTTCAAATAAAAATGATTCTTTTAACGTTTGCAACAAATTGAAAATATTTTCTATAACTTTTATCTATGTGCCTTACTTTTTGCAGGTAATTGTCATTGATTGGGATAACAATGCTACAAAAATGCATCCAGACAATACATTTGGCATTACGCGTTGGCATGGAAATGATGATGATGCGCAACTTCTTGACTTGATAGCCTTTTTAAAGAGTAATTGCGGTTCCTTTTTTTTAAATATTTTTCTTTGATAATTCAAATTTTAATTAAATATTTTCTTAATTTTCAGTTATTGCACAAAATGACGTGGATGATGTCCGTGAAGTGTTACATTATTATCGTCAATTTGAGGATCCTATTACTCAATTTAGGGATAATCAGCGTAAACTTGCCGAACAAATGCATGAAGCTGAACGAATTGAACAGGCTAAAACAAAGCCTATGGTTAAAAAATGGTCACGCAGCATTCTTGGGCGTTAAATGCTAGACACCAACTGTTAACATTAATCATTTTACATATACCTTACACTTATACACTCACCACACACACACACACACACAGTGCACAGAAATGCCATAGTCTTTATTTATATAGTAGTCCTATACAGTTTTATATCAAAGAAGGAATGCAAAAGTATCTATGCAAAAAATTATCGGAATTCCTACATTATATTACACGTAGAAACATTCAAATTCCAAAGTAATATTGTGGTTTTGTCAGAATTTTAAAAGATAATTTCCAATCTGCTCATTTCATTTCTCATTTTTATATCACAAGAGTAAAAGTAAAAGGAAAGAAAAGAAAAAAAAAGTAAATAAAAAATAATGCAGCTTTTTCTTATAAAGTTTTAACACATTAAACTGCCCTTTTTTTTAATTTTAATTATTTGATATTTTTCAGCATTTTTACTATCGTAATTAAAAGTTTATTATTGCAAATCATGCTTCAGCTCAGAGCAGATCCAACTGCAATGGATGCTCAACATATATTTCAGAATTCATATTCCACTTCCTTAGGAAAGAGACAGAAGGTATAAAGAGAAAGAGATGGAGACTCAGAAGCACGCTTACGACAAGATTAGGAAACATAAAATCAACAAAATTTTATTTCTTTAAATCAAATTATCTTTTTTTATTGCATATTTTAATACATATTTTTGTTATATAATTTTATAAATATTTTTAGTTATAAATATATATGTGCGTATATTAAACAATCTGGAATGTGTCCGATTGTTAAGGAATACAAAGAGGAATATACTTTTGCACTTAATAGTTGAAAATATTTATAAAAAATATTAAGAAAGCTTTGGCCAGTATTGTCAGCTGCTATATAAAAATATATATATCATCATCACCATGCGTATAGTTATAGTAGTTATATATAGTTATAGTAAATGCTAAGTTATGATAATAGTATCATCGCATGTCAATTGTTGCTTCTGTGTCTTATTGGTTTCACTGGCAATAGGAACACGTGAAACATAAATGCCAAATTTCATTTTTCCGCTCTGCATGCGAGCAATGGTTGTGAGTGTCTCTGGGGAACGATGACCGGTGCGTTGATTGATACAGATCATATCACAGCGTTGACATGGACCATCTACTTGGAAGTCTGTATTTCCAATGCGTAGTTTTGTATATAATAGCTCTTCGAACGGTATACCAGTATCAGTTATAATATTGGCACGAAAACGATCAACTGTCTCATCCAAAGGCTCCTCAAATTCCAATGAACGCACTGAAGCGCGATTTAGGAATAGGAATTGTCCTTGATTCACAAGACTTAGCTGCTGCTGTTGACCACCTGGTGCAAGACGTTGTGCTGATTGCCTCAATAGACGCAAACCCTGTAGGCCCAGTTGTTCGCTTAACCATGTGGCTACCTCATCACCGCAATCAAACCCTTCTATGGGCTGACGACAAACTTTGCTACGGCAACGATCAGAATTGGCAGCTTGAACGTCAAGTGATAATGGTACGGATATAAAGGATGTTGTGTCGATGTCATTAAAATGTAATTGCAATTGATCACCAACAATTTGTGGCTTTATTAAGCAGAGATCGGTGCAACGTTTTTGGGTTAAAGCCATGCCATTTATATCAACAACCATCCATTCACGATCATATTGCAATCCTTGTTCCGTTAATGGCCAACTTTGTTTGGAATCAAGTATCTTAAAGGCGGCACAAGATTTAATCGGAAAAATTGCCAATTGTAGCAGACGCGGACGTAAACGTTGTGCACGTTGTTGCAGCGCTTTGGGCAATTGCTCTGCCTGTTCTTCAATGAAGTTAAAACGTTGTTGGGGCTTAGCGTTCAGATAGCTTACTTTAAGCATCTCTAGGAATCGGTTTATATCTTGTATGCGTGTCATATAACCAAAGGAGACACGCACCGCGCCCGTCGGTTGTCCATCCAAGAGATCATAGTAATCACCGCATACGCGTCCAGCACGTTTATAAATGGCATCCATGGTCTGCTCATTCAGCTGCAAGTGGCGTTGGCAGGCGCCAATATTGCAAAAGCATCCAGTACGGAGTAGTATACGATGAAGAGCTGCAACACAGGCGACCTCACCGAAGCCCACATATCCACCTGTATCAGTGCGCACATTAAATGCTACAATACCACCCTGCTTGGTACGATCAGTATATCCAACATGATTGTATAGCGTTATCAATGGTGCCCCATTGGCATATTTTAGACCTAATAACTCTTGCTCACAATACTGAGCCAGACCATGCACATGCCTTGATATGCGTTCCATGCTTTGACCTGGTATCAACTGTTTCAGTGTGCGGAAACCTTGCAAGAGCTCTACAATGGATAGAAACGGTAGCGTGCCGTCCTCGAAACGTTCATGGAATGCATCACGAAACTGATGATCCATGGCATGTGCATAGGCATAGTTGATGCTCCCACCGCCATAAAAACGTTTACGCAACGCATTCGCACCGCGTCGACTAACCAGCAATGCACCAACACCAGTGGGATAACCAAATATCTTATAGAAACTGATGCAAACATAATCTGGTTGATGGCGTTGCAAATCTAATGGACTGCTAGCCGCAAATGATGCAGCATCCAGGCAAACATAATAATTTTTCTGATCTCCATTCACTTCACTTGTTGATGTTGGTACTGTTGTTCCTTCATCATGATGCCAGATACATTTGCCTGGCTGTTTTAAGCCATATTTTTGCATATTCTCAATAGCTTCCAATGGTAATTTGTAGCCACTAAAATTACATTGAGCCGAGTATGCAATCAATGAATTGGAATTAGTTGATACTGAATCTATAGGCGTTGCTGTATGCAGTTCATTGGATACAATCTCCTCTGATGTGAGCATATAAATGCGTTTGGCTTTAACCAATTGACGCATGCCCAGGACGGATGTATGATTCTCTTGGCAGTAATGAAAGTCACCATCATTTCCAAAATCAAAGTGTTCCGCAACAAGACGCAATGCAGCACTTGCATTTGCCGTAAATACGACATAATAATCGTTGGCATTTGTATTAAAAAATTCTAAAATTCTATGAAAAAATAATGTTAAAATTATAACTTAAAGCTTATTTATTTATATTTAAATTGTTTATGTACTCACTTGTATCGCACCTGATCTACATAGTCACCGGTGACGCGACAAGTGTGTGGATTGCAAATAACATCGCGTTGTAGCTGTTGCGCTGCGGCCAATACTTGACTTTCGGCAAAAAGTGTTGTACCCGCATGATCGAGGTAGGTGCTATCTGATTGACCGAGTGATAATTGTTAAGTAAATGCAATCAGTAAAAAAAAAAAACATATATACCAGCAAGCCTTGTAAACTCCTTATCAATAATTTCTTGTTCCGCTACACTAAATTCTGGAGTGTATTTGCTCATTATTATGTTTTTACAATGATTATAAACTAGAATAATAAATTAGAAACCAGTAATTAGGTTTTTTTATTTAAACATCAAATGTTTATAACTCTTATATTTGTTTATACCGTTTTCCTTTTTTTAAAAGTAGTTTTTATATATATTATAAAATTCCGCGAATCAATCGACGTGATAGTGTTAATTACAGGTAATTATACAGAAATCGTTTTGTAACTACTTATCGTGCGTTATTGTTTTCGCGTTTGAAGAATGTGTGGAGATCGTTCGTAAAGTAAGTGCTGGAAAACACATAAATATACGGAGAATTGCAGCACACATATGTTGCGTTATCGAATATTTTTTGTACTTGATGCATGCATTTTGTATTTTTCAACTATTAACACCTTTGTCGCTGTTGATAGTTGGAAGTAGATACAGAAATATCACTATACCGTCTAGTAGGAAAATTGCAGTCAATTTCTTTCTCTAGTCAGTAATTTTTTTTTACTTATATTAATTAAAAAGTATCTTATTTTTAAATTCTTAAATTTTTCTGTGTTATTTGTATGGTCTGGAAACCAATAAAAAAGTTTAACATGCATTAAAAAAGAATGGGCGCAAATATCGATTGCAAACAGCTGGCTTCGATATATTTAATCGATTTTTTGTTTGCGTTTTGTGTGTATTTTATTTAATATTTGCAAACGTTTAAGTATTCGCTTTGTTAACATGCCTAAGGCAAAATCGTCACGTTATGGTCGTAGTCGCAGTCGTAGTCGTGGAAGAAAGACCGCACAAGCTTATAGTCCAGATAACAAGGATAAACGCAGCCGAGACAGGCGTAGAGACACACCTGATCGGGATCGTGAAAGGAATAGGGATAAGGAAAGGGAGAGGGAACGAGAACGAGGAAGAGATAGACGGGATTTCAAACATCCGGAGCAGGATAAGAGAAACAGGCACCGAAGTAGCAGCCGGAATAGACGGCATAAGGAAACAGAACACTCACGACGTAAAGAGCATAGAAAACGCTCACCTTCATCCTCATCTTCTGGATCATCAACGTCATCATCATCATCAACAGCATCCACACAAAAAGGACGCAGTGCAGGAGGAACAACAATAAACAAACGCAGTCCAGAAATGACCTCAATAAAGCTGCTGCAATCGCTAGAAGAGCGTCGTTTGCGTGAACAACAGGAACGTCAGCGGGTAAAGGAGGAGCTAAAGGCTAAGGAGACACCGGAAGAAAAGCGTGCACGACGCCTGCGCGAAAAACAAGCTAAGGAAAACCGCAGAAGAGAACGCATGGGATGGGACAACGAATATCAGACCTATTCCAATGAAGATAATCCTTTCGGTGATTCCAATTTGACATCTATATTTCACTGGGGTAAGAAACTTGAAGTTGAGGGACTTGCCAATTTATCAACAAAAACGGTTGAGGTGCTATCACTACAAAAGCAACTGGAGAATCGTCGTGAACTAGAGAAGGTGAAGAAACGACGTCAGGAACGTGAACTTGAGCGTCAAGCGCGTGAGGATGATGTAATGCAATTGCAGCGAGCTAAAGAAGCTGTACAATTTCGTGAGTGGCAGCGTCAGGAAGATCAATTTCACTTGGAGCAGGCACGTCTGCGCAGCGAGATACGCATACGCGACGGCCGCGCCAAACCCATTGATTTATTGGCACAGTATGTTGCCGCTGGTAACTCTGAGACCGCTTTAGAAGAAGCGCTGGAGATGCAAATGCATGAACCATATATGCTGCTGCAAGGACTACAAATGGACGAACTAGAAGACTTACTGGTTGATATTAAAGTCTATGAAGAGCTAGAGCAGGGTAAGCATATAGATTTCTGGAACGATATGATCACCATTGTAGAGGATGAGTTACAAAAGCTAATAAAGAAGCAACTAACAGAAGCGAATGCTTTGAATCAACGACGCGATGGTATACATCAAAGCGTTGTCAAGGATGTAGCAGATATATTTCGTGGAAAGAGTGCCAAACAGCTTGAGGAGATGCGTACACGCATCGAGGCAAAAATAAGCGGACGCACCGACGGCGTTGATATCAGCTACTGGGAAAGTTTATTATCCCAACTAAAGGCACATATGGCACGTGCACGTTTGCGTGATCGCCATCAGATGCTTCTACGCGAGAAGCTGGAAATGCTGAAACACGACAGTGAAGCAGTTACATCTGATTCGCCATTAAGTGTTAAGCAGGAAGTTGAGGAAGAAGAGCCGGTAAATGAATCACAGCAAGAAGCATCGGCAGAACAGGATGAGAATGATTCTGATAGTCCGTTTAAAGAGCTACAAATGGCTGTGCGTATGTACCAGATTGGTAATTACAGTCCCACCTATATGCCAGAGAATGACTTTAGCGGTCGTCGCATGACTGCTGCCGATGAGGACAGTATTGACGGTGGTCTATATAGTGAAAGCGACGACGAGCAGAGAGTTCAGCGTCAGCGACTATTGTTTATACATCCAGAACGTATGGACACCACTGAGCTAACCTCACAGGAGGAACGTATGCGCAACGAGGCACGTAAAGGCATGCTGGGCGATGAAGCTGAATTCAGTGTCGAAACAGCACTTGATGCAGTGCCTCAATTGTCTACTGATAAATATAGGCCACGTAAGCCAAGGTATTTTAATCGTGTACACACTGGTTTCGAATGGAACAAATATAATCAGACGCATTATGATATGGATAATCCACCGCCAAAGATTGTACAAGGATATAAATTTAATATCTTTTATCCAGATCTTATGGATAAGGGTCAAACACCACAATACTTTCTTACTCCATGTACCGATAACCCGGACTTTGCTGTATTACGTTTTCATACAGGACCACCATACGAGGACATCGCTTTCAAAATAGTCAATCGTGAATGGGAATTTAGTTATAAAAGAGGTTTTCGCTGCCAATTTCATAATAACATCTTTCAGTTATGGTTTCACTTTAAACGTTATCGCTATAGACGGTAATGTCCAAGTGATACTTGTACGTTGTTTTTTTACAATTCCCATGTCCCATTTTATAATAAAATACGAGATGTTCTTAGAGTCTTCCGTCTTTTTCCTATAATTACATAATGCTGCAGTCCTTGATTGGTGCTGCAACCACTTGCTCCAAGTTTTCACCACGTTCCGCACGCTTTACCTGATCCAGCACACTTTGATGCTGTGGAAACGCCAGACTAGATAATTTGGAATGCACCAACTGATCATCTATAGTCACCTCGAATGCACCCCGTCTGCCTTGGCGACAGGAAACCGTTATGTCCGGTGCAGCGTCCAATAAAAATTGGCGCAACAATTGACATTGCATTGAAAAGTTGCATTTACCACTTTAAGAGAATTTAAATACAAATTATTAATCCAAACTTTGTTAACAGTTCTCATAGGCTTACCAGTATTCTACGTCCACATTTACCATTGCTTAAATGTAAACAAATCTTATTAGGGGTATTCTTTGGTTTACAAAGTATGAACGCCATCTACTTTCGATATATATGCTAATGTTGATATAAAACCAAAAATTAACTAATCGATGTATTTTATAATATAGCTTATAAGCAGAACATTTTCAAACAGTGGTTGCATGTTGCAAGCATAACATACGAAAGTTTGCACATAATTAAAATATAATGCACTCAATGTGAAATTTAAAACTGCTACTACTTTTCATAACATATATATCGAATGTTAATATCGATACATTATTTAGGCGCGGCAAGTAATAATTATTTTTATCGTAATGCATAGCATTTTCAAATTTTAAACTAACAATGAAAATAATCTCATGTGAAATTATGGATATGGATAATTATGAATAAAAATAGAATCTTAAATTATTAAAGCAAATTATTATCAAATTATTATTTTTGCGTATCCCTCAAAAAACAGACAGACACACAGACAGAGATCGACTCGGCTATTTCTACCTTTACATACTTTTTGTGTTTGCTTCCATACATAGTGTTAGTAGTTCGTCGTCCAGCTTAGTTGTCGGAATCTGACATGAAATGATCGCCAGTCATTTAAAAATTTGTCAGCAAACAAAAAATTCCTTTTAAAACACATTACATACACAATAGTTTTTTTTTTACAGTAAATTTACGAATTGCTTAATTATCTATACATTTAAATTAAGTCATTAATTTAGAACGGATGTGACGCAGGGAACCGGTTATGATGTGGTTTCTAAAAGTTGTCTTAAAGCAATTCATTAAAGTTTATTAATTCACTAATTGTATTCCTTTAAAAATAACTTTTGTCGTTTATTATTTAGTTTTATATAATATTAATCTTATAAGACCTTCTAATTGTTTTTATATATTAATTTTGCTTTTAATATTGTTGATCAATTTTAATCATTAATTAATCTCTGTAATTCCCCAAATTTTCATATGTTTATAATAAACACTTTAAAATTTGATTACATTTAATATTTTAAAACCGAAATATATTATTTATATTTATATGTATGTATAGTTTACATAATAAAAAGTTTAATTAATCTGCTGCTGATTAATTCAAATCTTTTCAATTAATTGCGAATTGCTCAACATATAATATACACTAAAATTATTTATAAGATTAAATATATAATCAAATATAAGATTCTATATAAGATTGAATTCTCCATAAAGGATTGATAGGCTAGTAAGATTGCTTATGTACTCTAGAGTGTATAGAATAAAAAAAAATGTGGTAACTCTGTTTATCAGAGACTTTAGGAGCTTAAGCAACAAATGTTGGCAAAGGGACTCTCGGAGTCGTCTACACCCGACTAACAGAGTTCTTACTTGTTTTATACTTGTGCTGATTATAACAACTTTTGCCAAACTATCAGCTTTCAATTTTACTAACAAAAAGAAAAAATATATATATATATATTAACTAAATGTAGCGTCTAAACTTATGCCAAGTATTGGAATAGGCTCTGCTAGGCTCTTTCCAAATCTTGGACCACATGTTGCTATAGTATGAAGTAATTTTTAAATACATTTTTAAATTATCAGAATTTATCATAATAAAAATTTACTTTCATAAATAATTTTATTTTATATTTAATGTTTTTATAATATTATAAAAATATAAAATAACTATTTTAAAATATTTATTTTGATTTGTACATTATTAAAAAATATTATTTTTAATTTTTTATTTTAATAACAGGTTTCTTTTATTTAACATTAAAATAATATTTTTTAAATTATTAATTGTTTGTTTTTTATTTTGTATTTGTTTTTAATTCTTTAAGTTTGTATCTTATAAGTTCGGAAATGCTTGCGTAGGTAAAAAAAAAAACCTGTTTAAACGAATAAATATGATTCAATATTTTTGTGTTAAACATTTAAACTTAAACGTGATACTCATTCGAATTGAAATAGAACGTTGAATTGGGACTCCCCGCTATGGATTGTTGTATGCATTCAACCGATGAATACCCTGCAGTTGGTTAAGAATATCTTTTGCGTGTATATTACTTATGTGCTACTGCTAGTTTAAGGGCAATTTTAAGTACTAAAACTACATTTCCTATTTAGTTGAAATGTTAATATATATTTTTATATATATATTTTTTTATCATTGATTGTGTTAGGGATATTAAAAGTCTAGTTGATAGTCTCTCAAAAAAGTCATCTGGTATAATTGAAGGGTGTGTTTTTTATTTTTTTATATATAAAAAAAAAAACATACAACATATATATATATAAAAAAAATCAAGATTAAAACCTGATCGTGTGTATATATTTCATTTGTTTCTCCCCAAAGTTTTGTGCCGGTTGCCTTCGCTTGGGTATAACATCTTTGTGTATAAATTCGCTGGTTGTTCGGTTATGATAAGAGTAGGCCACGACTGTGCATACACAAAGATTGGCTAGCAGTAATCATCCGGTGTCAGAGCAGATCACATACATAAACAATGTACCGTTTAGTGACAAAGCTACTGTTGCTGCTGATTGCTGTTGCCGTACAGGGCGGTAGCGAATGTCCTCGTATAAAAACAAAGAGTCAATGGGGCGGTAAACCGGCCAAGGGACTCGACTATCAAGTGAAACCAATACGTTATGTGGTTATACATCATACAGTGACTGGTGAATGTTCATCGTTTGTTCAGTGTGCCGAAACTATACAGAATATTCAGAGCTATCATCAGCGTGAACTAAATTACTATGACATTGGCTATAAGTTAGTATCGAATACGAAACCTATATCCGCTTTCACTTTGTATACCCTCTACTTTTAGCATATGTCAGGGGGAGGGCGCGGGGGAGGAGTATAACAAATCAATTGATAAGAAAATTTTAATATTCACTAATCATTTGGTTATTTTGCATAGTTTCCTTATAGGTAATGATGGCATTGTCTATGAGGGCAACGGCTGGGGTGTACGCGGTGCACACACATACGGTTACAATGCCAATGGTACGGGTATTGCATTTATTGGAAATTTTAGAGGTAATTTGTGTATTTTTTGCTGCATCTGTTTTAAATGTTTTTTTGCATGTGATTTGTTTTGTGAATTATTTGTAGATAAATTGCCTTCGGCTGCTGCGCTGATTGCATGCAAGAAGCTTTTAGAGTGTGGCGTCCACAAGGGCGAATTAAGTGAAGATTATTCACTCGTTGGCGGCTTGCAGGTTATAGATACACAGAGCCCTGGCTTAACGCTTTATAACGAGATACAGGACTGGAACCATTGGTTATCGAACCCATAATTGCCTTTATTCAAATATACAAATATTCTGCACTACAAGATCCTAAAAAGTGCGTTTATTTTACTTAAGTTTACATTGACCATTTCAAATTTTGAGCGCCATCTAGCCGAACGAGCAGTGATATCATAAGTAGCGGTCTCTAGCGTAAAAAAAACATACTAATTTTATTTAAGCACTGACACTATCATTCCAAACATTAAGCGATAACGATAAAAGGTTTTGGTTACAACTTTGCTGTCGTTCCTACTTAATGTATGAATTTTATAAATTAAAAATTTAAAAATTAAATTGATATATTAATAATTTTATTTTCTTTATATATATATGTATATATATTAGCGTATATAGTGTAAGTAAGTTTTAATTGTGTTGTATGAGTTCAACTTTATTTTTATAGCAAATGTAATTTAAATTATTACCGCCAACAACTTAAGTACTTTCGATATTTTCGATAGGCGATCGCAAATTTTCTCGATACAGTTTCTCTTGTGCTAAAAATTTCTCATTCATCGAAGAGAGCAACATGTTGCTTAGTTATTGTATCGCATTTGAAACGATCGGACGTCATTCATTGTATTAACGTCGGCCGGCGCCAGTTTTGACATTTGTTTTTGTTTTTACTTTGTTTTGATTCTCGCGTTGTGCTTACGTTTCTCTGCATTCGTTCATTGCATATTGTGCTTTTTGTTTGTTTTTGTTTGTGTTTAAAAAACGTTTAAGCGCCGTTACTGCAATCCATTTATCTATCTATTGATACAAAATGTAAATGAATTTTATAGTTAGTTAACAGATAAAACCTATACACAAAATGTAACTGAAAACCACAGCAATATATATATAATTTGTTTATATAATTAAAATAGTTTTATATACAAGTGAAAGCGTGTGAAAAGTATTCAACATTACCAGTTGCGGGCTGAAAGCCAAAGTCAAACTCTTGGCTAAATTTCTTTAATATACAAATTCAATCTGTCTCTCTACTGTCTTTTTGTGCACGCACTGTGTATTAGTGTATTTCTGTGCGCGAGTGTGTGTGTGTGTGTGTGTGTGTGTGTTGTGTAAATTACAAAAGCAGAGGGAGGGGCACATAAACTTTAAAGCCCCTCCATATCCTATCTTGTGGCCAGCCAAAACTTCCGGTCAAATTCGTTTCGGCCCTAACGATATGAAACCGCAACTGTTGCGTCTGCTTAACTATTGAATCAACTACAAATCAGTCAAATCTCCCTCGAGAAAGGTAAGTTGATTGGTTCA
>JBAMBS010001848.1:0-23803 GCA_037044455.1 Zygothrica quintamaculata
TCTTTCAGTTAATCTACTAGTTAAGCACATGCATATAACTAATTGTTCTCTATATGTTTTGATATAACTGAACAATCTGTTGAGATTTCTATTTAGTAGTTGCATTGATCAAGTGAAATTTTTTAGTATATACCATTTGCATAATCGGGTTGGTATCGGTGTCGAGACAACGCCTCACACATAACCTTAATTTGAGGCATTTACCAGCTACGCAGACGCACTAAAAAACTCATTCCCCATGTCACCTCTCATGCCACATGCGTGTCTCCAATATCTGTCTACAACATCGTTTTCATATTGCGTGTAATTTGTTGTCCCCAATTGCATAAAATATACGCTGTTGTTGTTGGTTGTTGTTGGTTGTTGCTACATCGATTTTCACCTGCCACAGGGGTCTGCCTGACTGCTAGTATATATATATATATATATATGTTGCCACTGGGTCCGGTGGGTAATCGATGAGGTTTTTGGTTTTTAGTGTGAAACTGCCGTTAAATGCTGCCGCACCAAAAGATTGTTAATTATTCTCTTGCGGCTCTTTGCGGCCATCTCAGGTGTGCCAAAACTTAATGATGAGCTACAGTTTTGTTAGTATATAAACTGGATGTAAGTTATATATATATATATATATATATATATGTGTATGTTGCTGATGTATAGCATATAATTAGTTAATATATTATAAATCAACAACAACAACAACAAGAGATTTTCACATGTTCATTGAACATTGGCATAAATCGATAACAATCTGTTGTTCCCAGGTTTAGGTATAAAAGCATAATTATTATTTATAAACTGGAGCAGTAGATACTTTTTAATAATATATTTAATTAATATCATAAATTTTTTATTAATTTGATTAAGGCTGCAGTTAGAGCTTTAAGGATATTCGAGTCCTTGTAGAGCAACAGAAAAATGAGATACATTTTTTTTTGCTTAATTGCAATTGTTCATTAAAGTTGATTTGCAGTTGATTATTATTAACATTATTTGTATCATTAAACATTATTTAGAGTCTATTAACTAACTGTTTTGTATTTAAATAGTATTGTTGTTGTTGTTGTTGTTGATTATTGTTGCTGTTGTTGTTGTTGCCGTTTGTTAAATTGGAGCAATCTTTAAGCAAATGCGATTGTTTGCGTATGTTAATTTAGCAATTGTTCAACGCAAATTGCGTGAGACTCTTACAAAGACGTTGACCTATTGTGCAGTAGGTGGTAAAGAGAAGAAAGAGTTATAGCGAGAGAGAGAGAGAGAGAGAGAGGGAGAGAGAGAGTTAGATAGATAGAGAGTTGAATTGTAAGTTTAAAAGAGACAAGGGTAAAGAAAGTTATAAAGTTATGGAAAAAATGGAATTTCAGTAAGGGAATATGAAGTGAAATTATACTGCTAGAAGACTAAGAGAAATAATCATATATACATATATATATATATATATAGATGTGATCGATTATTATAAGTTATTTAATAAGAATTGTTAAATAGAAATCTACACTACACACATTATATATATCTAGATATAACAAGTGAGGTTATGTTAAGTTTTATTGACATAACCACAAAAATTGAAGGCAAGCGCCGTGAATGGCATTGCACTTGGCTGCTGTTGGTTGCATCAACTTTAGGCAATTTATTTTATTTCAACTATTTCAACAATTGCCCTACAAATATACGGATCATTACAATAAACAACACTTGCAGCAGCAACAGCAGCAGCAGCAGCATCGGCAGCAACAGCAACAATTGTAGACATCAGCCTGAAAAAAAGAAGTAGAAAATGCGTGAAGGCAAGCATCAAATGCATAAATAGAAGCAACAAAAACAGCAGCAGCAGCAACCAACAATAATTATGTACAACTACCTTAAGTATTTAGACTGTTTTTGCTGCTGCCTTGCAGTGCAACGCCTTCTTCATAGCCATCTTCTAACCCCGTCTCTTCACCCACTATCCGCCTCATCCAAAGGAAATTTTGTTGCTTTGCTTTGTTTTCAATAAAAAATCAAATAAAATTGTAACAAAAAATTTAGTTGATTTTGGCTGTTGCTGCTGTTGTTGCTGTTGTGCTATAATACTTATAGCCAAATAAATCATATGGTTCAGTAGACACGTGCTGCATAGCAACAACAATTGCTAATACCCTAAGAATTGATTGAATATATATAAAAAGAATATTGAAACTCAATTGAAATTGTTTTTGCCTAAACACATAAAGTTAAGATTATAGTTAAAGCTTTTTTATAATATTAGATTTATATATAGAAAAGACAGTATATATTACAATATAGAGCATTCACAGTTCGGTATTCTTTATACTACAATATTTTCTTTATAGCTTTGGCATAAAAACGGCAGTTGAAACGCTTTGTGGGTTGTGCGCTGCCAGCGGCCAGTGTAAACAATAAACAGATCTTTCAGCTTCTTTCTGCATGTGGGCAGACATACAAATACACACACACAAACATAGATATATTATGTACAATTATATATATAGATAAAGTATAGTATATACATATATATATATATATATATATATATATATATATATAGTTCATTTGGCAGACTAAAAGTAGTAGCAAAGGAACGTGACCGATCTATAGGAACGAATCAATTAAAGCTGCAATTTGATATAAAAATCAATTGATGTAATCCTAAAAAATATCAGTGAAAGTCAAATAATATTATATGATATTATATATATAATAAATATATATTTATTAAAATTTTATTTTTGCCTATAGATCCATAGTCTTTGCTCTTATTCATTAGAAGACAGCTTGTAGAATTGCATTGTTATTCTTCTGCAAATACTTTTTATACAAAGTACAGTGATATCCATATACTTTATATATAGACTATATATATGTATACTATAAGATAATTTTATATATTTACTATATATATACAATATATATATATATATATTTTATGTGAAAGAAAGTTTAAAATACAGGCTAAAGCTTTGTACTGTTTATTCCAATTGCAATTGTTACTTGTGTTTTGTCTTATTGACATATTCCAATTGGATTGATCTTTTTACTGTTATTATATTATATATACTTTTGTATAAGATACTGTAAAGCCTATGCTTGGTAATTCCTTATTGGTAAATTGGTTCATTGGTCCAGGGGTATCATTCTCTATTCGGTTGCGGGAGCTCCCAGGTTCAATTCCCTGAAGAGTCCTGGTACTTATTATCGCATCATATATATATTTTGGTTTCTATTTTTACTTAAGCTTAAAATCAAAGAAAGTTTTAAATAACAGTATATATTTTTGCTATAATATGGTTAGTTACTATCGAGGTTTTACTGTATATGCTATGATGTCTATGCTTCTCAAAGTTTACTTACAGATCAGAGAGTTTTTTTTACAAATATAATTCATTTTGAATTTTGTGTGTGTGTCTGTCATATCGAGGCTTGACTGTATGTTAAATAATAATAATATAGATCGGTATCTGACTGTCATTCCCAGCTTTCGGCTCGTTTAGCATTCATCTTAGAAGCATCTATTGATGCTCCATCAACCATTTGTCATCTTGCCACGTTGTTGTGGGCGTTAAGCAATTCAAATTTGGTTGGGGGGGGGGAGGGGGGCGCTGGGGGTATTGTAGCAGTTAGAAAAAGAATAATAAATTGAGGAATCAAGCAAGCAACATCATCATTATCATCATAATGATCATTAGCAGCACCCTAGTCATGCCTAGGTTTTCATCTCTCTATCTCTCTTCCCATTCTCTACTCTCTATACTCTACAGTCTACACTCTAGCTTCATTCCCCTGCTGTAATTATATGTTTCGTTGATGATCTTCGATGTTGCGTGCTTTTTTTTGTGGCTGTTTTTTTTTATATATATATTTTTTTTTTCTTTCTTGTGCTTTGCCTCTACAGCACTTGGGGCGTTCAAATTTCAACAACATCTCAACTAAGCTCCCCAATTGGGCACCAAGTTCTTGTCGGGATCTCATTGTGGATACCGAAATGAACTTGAGATTATTCAACTTGTTGCTGCCTTTTACCTACAATCCACTAAAAATGCTTTGTTATACTTCTTATATATATATATATTATGAAATTGATATTGTAAGAAATCCACAGAAATGTAGGGTGTCTAAGGGTCGAGCATTGGAAATTTGCTGCAATTTTATTTTGGTTGCATTGCTTTGTGGCCTGTTAATCGATTTTAAATTGAAGATTAATTGATTAAGATACGTGTGTATGGACCCAAAACAATCGCAGTTTTAACTTTTACTATACTACACTTGGTTCTCTCTTTCCTACACTCTCGCTTACTCTTTCTAATTCTATACTTTTCCCCCCTTGTTGCTGCTACCACTTGAACTATACTCCCACAATTCGTTAAACTGACTTCAAGTTTGGAGCGTAAAATTTCTCACAAATCAAAAATTTTCAACTTCCCAGACTAATTGAAATTGTGCAGCAAGTGGAGCGATAAGCATACATATACACTCATATAAAAACACACATATATACACACACATATATATACATATATTTATATGCCATATACTACATATTGCAGCTTTTGCTATGGTTTCTCATTAGCTTCAGCTGAACTAACAGAATTATGTTTTACATATGGGAAGAATAATCGGACGAGATTTCTATAATCGTATCTACAGAATATGGTTTTAAATTAAAAGGGAATCTATATATATATATATATATATATATATATATATATTTTGGTAGCAATCTTTAACTTATAAGAATATAAAATGTAAGTTTATAAATAAGTTTAATCAATGTTCGTCTGACTTTAAATATGTAATCAGAAAATGTGTCCCGAACTTCTTAATTCTTTGCATGTTTTTAGAGAGGTGAACCAGTTCAAGCAACTAGTTCGTTCACTGTCTAAATTAATGCAGATTCTAACTAAAATGTATTATATACATGCATATAGTTAAAACACTATTATATTCACACATATATAGTAAAATTCTCTATAATATGTAATACCTTGAAAAAATTTACCTAATATGTGAAATTTCTTTGCGTTTTGATTAAAATTTTTTTACTTGTGGTTCAATAAAAATAAAAATTGTTTTTAAATAAATAAAAAATTTAATAAAAACTTATTTTATTTGTATTGAGAAATGTTATAAAAATAAGAGAAAAAGTTCTTTGTGATTAAATTAACATTTAATTTTTTAGTTAATTTTGTTGCCTTCATTTTTGAAATTTTTTCTGAATTTTAAATAAAATTTTAGTTTATTTTAAATAATTAATAATAATTAATAAGCTAATAAATAATTAAACAGAATGAATCAAATGCACATTCAAATTTTAATTTGTTATTAATTAATTAGCTTTAATTATTTATACATTACATATATATTACATATATAAAATATCTGTAATTTGTAACTTGGTAAATTGCTTTAATTCTTTTCTTTTATTTGCTTTTTGTTTATATAAAAAAAAAACAACTGAAATTCCTCAAAATACTATAATTAAGAATTGTAATGTTATTATTATTTTTTGTAATACATTCTAGTTTTTATGTGTGGTACCCCAGCCTACACAGCCTACCCTCTCTGTGTTGCCACTTGTTGTTGCACTGCTGCTTACCTCGTGCAACTCATTATGTGGCGCCATTAACAGAGCAAACAAAAAAGACTTTTGCTCTTAACCCCATTCTTTGGCTACTGCTGCATATTTCTATTTTATACCATGCTGGGTATACCACTAGACTCTCTTCCCTCTTCCCCCTCCTCCTCGGTCATTCACTCTGCTATAAACCACATTTTGATTCAGCTGCAGCATGAATGATATCCGTTAAATGGCTTTTGCCTTTTGCTTTATGCGTTTCATTTTTACTATTGTTGTTGCGTTCATTTTCAACAATGTTGCATGCAACATAAAGTGGATTTGCCTGCAGCATCAGCACCGGCATCGACATCGACATCAGCATCATCATCAACATTAAATAACATTAATGATTAACGAATTTCAATCGCATGACTAAGCCCGGAATGTATCCTATAATGCTATATATATATATATATATAAAGATTCCATTTCATTAGAAAACAAAAAACAAAAAAGGGAATTATAAAAAAAATTTAGCTTTAGCTTTAGGCAAATTCATTAATTATTATGTAAAGACGGCGTATAAAATTATATAATGTGAAATTAGAATTTATTTATATTTATTTATTGTATTTATATTTTAGTTATTTATATTTTAATTAATTATATTTTTTTTATCTTCGTTTTACGCATTTATTTTAATTTTCTTTTATTTTATTTATTAAATTTATTTATTTATTTAATTTTATTTTATAATTTTATTTTTATGTACTTAGTTTTATTTGTGTTTTATTTAATTTTTATTTAAATTATAAATTTATTTTTAACTTTTATATATTATATTTTATGTATTTTTTTTTAATTCATAATCATTGTATTTATTTATCTTTTTTTTACCTACATGTTTAATATATTTATTTTATTTATATATTTAAGACATATATATTTTTATTTATTTTTTTTAGCTATTTTTAATTTTTATTTAAATGAATTATTTTTATGACATTTTTATGACATTTGTGACTATTTATTTAGCTATATTTTTTATAATTTATATATTGTTTATTATATCTTTTGATTTATAGTTTTTAATTAATTTTTATAATTTACTAATTTAATTTTATTTTATTTGTTAATTCTCTACTTATATTTATTTTATTTATTTTTGTTTTTATTTTATTTAGTTGGGCTTTCTTAGCTGTTTTTTTATTTATTCTTAGTTGACTTAAGCCAACGTTAGCCAAAGTTTAAATGTTCCTTATATATAAGTAATACAAATAATGAAATTATATTAATTTATGATTATACAAAAAATTAAATATTTTCTTTTTTAAGTTAAATATTAAGCTATAATATGGAGATTATATATATGATTCAGTTACATAGATTAATCTATTGTATTGGTATAAAGCCAAATCCAAATGCAAAATCTGTTTTATGTTTGATTAATGTATAATATTTTCTTGATACTAAGATATTATCAAGCATTTACATATATGCATATAAAATATTATATAGTATATTTAACATAGATATCCAGTATCCAAAATATATATCTAAAGTTGTAAACAATTAACTTTTAAGGCAACTTCCTAAAAATTAAAAATCTATTTCAATCCTTTTATGTGCCTTAAAAAAAAAAACTTGAAATAAATCAAGAAAATAAAACCAATTTGAAATGAATAATTTAGACAAAAGAATAAAACAAAAAAAGAAAAGAAAAATGGAAATAAAGAAATAGAAACCTATTAAAAAAAGAAAAAAAAATGTTAATTTCCATAAAAGTCTTTAAAAAAATAGGCGCTGGCTTGCTGTAGCACGTGGTTAAAAGGCAGAAAACAAAAACAGTTAATAAAAAAATTTAAAAAGCAACAAGTTAAGAGACGTCAGACAGCATATTGCTGTGTGCGTATGTATGTATGTGCCTCTGTGTGTGTGTGTGTGTAAGCTTAAGAGTTTATTTATGCGTGGAATGTATGCAAGGGTTTGCTCGTCTTTTTGATTTTATGACTGCAAATGGAGTTTTGGCTTTTGATTTGCTGCCAAAACAAAAAAAAAATAATGTTAAAACAGAAAAAATTACTAAAAAAAGAAAAAAAGGAAAAGAAAAAAATTAAAAAAAATAATAATAATTTTTATGCGTAAAATTAACATAACGCCCACAAGCAGACAAATAGACATGGCGTATCTCTTTAGCCCCTTTGCCTGTTGAAAAAAGGTAAAAAGGCAGCTATATGACAGATTGAAATAATAATCTGAGATCCCTTGAAATATATATATATATATTCTGGTTCAGGATGACTAGTTAAGCTGATTTTGTTTTTCACAGACTATAAGAGCAACTCAATTTGGAATATAGATTCTTTATTTGCGTTCCCCTGACCCTCGCAGTACCCAAAACACGAATATTAAGCATAATATTAAATCCATCAAATTTTTTTTTTGCACACATATTAAGTAGTTCATTCTTTATATACATTGTTAATTTCATCAAGATTGATTCAAAAACACGGAAGTGATTCAACATTAAGTATAGCGGTATAAAGCGCGGAGGGCTAAAAGTAGCGGGCAACAGCTTATAGTGCGTATAGAACTATATATAAATGTGTGTATGTCTGTGTATGTGAGTAAAGAGGCTCTCATAGTCGGCTACACCCGACTACAGCTTTATTACTTGTTGTTTTTTTTTTTTTTTTTGATAGCAAAATGTAGCTGTATCTATAGTTATCTTTAGTGTTATTTTTGGGATATCTTGTTAGCTGAACATTAACTTATTTATGGTTTTTAGCCATATAATTAACTGGTTTAAAGGTGTTGCTAATAGACACAATAGTTTTGACGCTTATCTAACTAATCTACCTAAAATCTAATGGTACTAACCTTTTGTGACTAAACCTTTTTTTTTTGACTTGACTTGACTTTGATACCCTTTTGAGGTAATTTGCATACCTTAATTTAAAAGCTAAAGCCAAATGAAGCGCATTAAAAGCCAACTACAACTAACTAACTTAATTCAATTTATGACATGACTGTGGTCCAATGCCACACAAGTTGTATTTCCATTTGATTGCAATTTTTCTCTAGTTTTCTACATTTATTTTTTTTTTGCTACAGCGTTTTCCTTGTAGTCTCCATATGATTGTTGTGAGTGCTGTGCTTAAACTAGTTCGTCGTGTAATGAACCTTCACTTACAACTGGACCCAACTACAACAACTACAACAACTACAACAACTACAACAACTACAACAATAACAACAACAACTAGTGTGTTTTTTTTTTCTTTCTATCAAAACCGCGACGTTGACAGCTACCAAACAGACGCAAAACTCTACGCTTCAATCCTAAAACTATAAATTATTCTGTCTGTCAGTCACAATCAGCCATTGTCTGTAGAACTTCTCGATTTCGCGGCATGCTTCAATGTTATTTCTACTACTACTACTGCTTCTTCTTCTTCTTTTTATACTTGCTGTTGTTGGTGTTGTTATTGCTGGTTATTTCTGGTTGTTGTTGTGCTTTTATTGCTGCTGTTGTTGCTGTTGTGCTTTCGCGTTTAATTTCTTGAACAAAGACGCTCATTTTTCTTGATTGTTGTCGTTGCCTTTGCTCTCTAATAGGGTATACCCCATTTCAAGGTTCAATCAATAAATACGCCAATGTTGCCAGAAATTTCAATTGAACAAAGAAATTTGTTTAAAATTCTTAATTTTAAATATATACATTAACGATATGAAGAAAACAAAAGCAGTCTTAACTGCAGGTTAAAGTTCGGATTAAATTTTGACAGCAATATGAAAGAAGAAAAGTATTTAAAAAGTTTGTAATAAATTTCAATATAAACTATATGTAAATAACTTTGAATGTAGTTGTTATAAATTGTTTAAATTTTATCTTCGAAAGAAATTAAATAATATGGGATTATTTAACTGAAGCTTAAACTGTTGGTTAACTCTAACAGCAACATGATAAAATAAATGAAAAGTCGAAGGTTCCAGCCAGTGCTCGTTTGTTAATTACTAAGCTTAGTATTTAATACTAGACCTAATATTATAAATAAATATATAAATAAAATTATCAATTAATATTAATTTTATTATAGCAACAAGTTTATGGCAACTCTAAAGCAAATATTGCCTGGAGATGGCAACTCTATGCCAAGCAACTTATCCAAGCAACTTATGAAACACTTTGAAGCAGCAATTATTTATTATTTTAATATTACATTATTACTCTATTAAATTATTATATAATATAGAGCATAAGCAAAGTCGACTATAAACTATTTTTTGATTCTGTGGGCTGCTCTCTGCTCTGTGACGCAGTTGCATTTGCAATTAAAGCAACGCAGCTGCTGTCAACGCGACGCATGCGCAGCTAATCAATCAGCAAAGGTTTCAAGTCACTTGCTGCCAGATGCTGTTGATGCAATTGGTGCTGAATGTAAAGCTATTTATCTAGATCTGGATATAGGTATATTATGGCATAGTTTTTTTTTTTTATAGTGTTTCAGTGCCAAATTGTTTTTTGCACCTATTCGAAAGGTGCCTTGAGTATGTTTTAAAGTTTGTCTTAATTTAAGTTTTGTAGGTTTGTTTTTGTCTTTTAATTCATTACATTTACATCAAGTTAAACATTAACAACAAAATAGGGCGTTGGCGTAGTGGTAGGCGTGGGCGTAGGCGTGGAATTGGATGTGGATGTAGATGTGGAAGGCGTGGAATTGGATGTGGATGTAGATGTGGAAGCTAGCAAAAGAAGCTACAACAAATTGTGTGGGTTGTTTGTAGCCCAAAAACAAAATGCAGACCCGTTAAATTGTCAAATTAAATAGTAGTAGATTGAGAGAGCCCAACACGTGGGCCTTAGGCCATTCAATTTAATTTGATGCACAAGCAGCAATGCTCCAGCAACAGCTGGTCAATTGCTTGTAGCAGCTTGTGGCAAGTTGCATCTCTAAGCAAAGAGTTACAACACGTTCAAACGTTTCATTCCAACCGATTAACAACAGCACAAGCTATATAGATATATATATATATATATATATACAGAGAACTGCATTGATTTCAGGGTCATCAACAACTGTTGCTAGCAACTTGTTTACTGCTATTGCTGCTATTACTGACTGCTGCTGCTGCTGCTGCTATTGCTGTTGCTGCAACTGGCGCTGAGTTTGTGAGTACAGAAATTATGCCAACAGGTGCTCAACATTCTTGGCATAGTTTCGAGTGCAATTCATGACTTCAATTGAGTTAGATGAATGATGTTGCATGGGGCAGGTTGCAATGTAGGACTGATTGAGCTATTGTCAATTGTTAGTTGCAGACATGAGATGCGTGTTGCATGGGGACCAGGTCTGAATAACAAGCAGACAGGGAAACAAATGCAATTCAGCTAGTTGTATTAATTGTCAAATGTTGCAGACATGACATGACGTGTATCGCATTACAGCCAGGTCGAAATAACAAGCAGACAGGGAAACAAATGCATATTCATTATATACTCAGAATTGTTCTTCATAAATACATTGCATAACAATGCTGAGTATATAACAACATAAATTTTTTCTTATCTGCTTGTTAATCGACATGTGTAATCGATAAGTTATGTTGTTTTAACATTTGAAATTAAAGCAACAAAATGAATTGCATTTGTTTCCCTGTCTGCTTGTTATTTAGACCTGGCTTTAATGCAACACGCATCTCATGTCTGCAACGAACAATTTACAATAGCTCAATCAGTCCTACATTACAACCTGCCCCATGCAACATCATTCATCTAACTCAATTGAAGTCATGAATTGCACTCGAAACTATGCCAAGAATGTTGAGCACCTGTTGGCATAATTTCTGTACTCACAAACTCAGCGCCAGTTGCAGCAACAGCAAACCTGTTGGCATAATTTCTGTACTCACAAACTCAGCGCCAGTTGCAGCAGCAGCAGGCAGTAATAGCAGCAATAGCAGTAAACAAGTTGCTAGCAACAGTTGTTGATGACCCTGAAAATCGATGCGTCTCTGTAGATATATATATATATATATATCTATATAGCTTGTGCTGTTGTTAATCGGTTGGAATGAAACGTTTGAACGTGTTGTAACTCTTTGCTTAGAGATGCAACTTGCCACAAGCTGCTACAAGCAATTGACCAGCTGTTGCTGGAGCATTGCTGCTTGTGCATCAAATTAAATTGAATGGCCTAAGGCCCACGTGTTGGGCTCTCTCAATCTACTACTATTTAATTTGACAATTTAACGGGTCTGCATTTTGTTTTTGGGCTACAAACAACCCACACAATTTGTTGTAGCTTCTTTTGCTAGCTTCCACATCTACATCCACATCCAATTCCACGCCTACGCCCACGCCTACCACTACGCCAACGCCCTATTTTGTTGTTAATGTTTAACTTGATGTAAATGTAATGAATTAAAAGACAAAAATGTAATGAATTAAAAGACAAAAACAAACCTACAAAACTTAAATTAAGACAAACTTTAAAACATACTCAAGGCACCTTTCGAATAGGTGCAAAAAACAATTTGGCACTGAAACACTATAAAAAAAAAAAACTATGCCATAATATACCTATATCCAGATCTAGATAAATAGCTTTACATTCAGCACCAATTGCATCAACAGCATCTGGCAGCAAGTGACTTGAAACCTTTGCTGATTGATTAGCTGCGCATGCGTCGCGTTGACAGCAGCTGCGTTGCTTTAATTGCAAATGCAACTGCGTCACAGAGCAGAGAGCAGCCCACAGAATCAAAAAATAGTTTATAGTCGACTTTGCTTATGCTCTATATTATATAATAATTTAATAGAGTAATAATGTAATATTAAAATAATAAATAATTGCTGCTTCAAAGTGTTTCATAAGTTGCTTGGCATAGAGTTGCCATCTCCAGGCAATATTTGCTTTAGAGTTGCCATAAACTTGTTGCTATAATAAAATTAATATTAATTGATAATTTTTGATAATTTTATTTATATATTTATTTATAATATTAGGTCTAGTATTAAATACTAAGCTTAGTAATTAACAAACGAGCACTGGCTGGAACCTTCGACTTTTCATTTATTTTATCATGTTGCTGTTAGAGTTAACCAACAGTTTAAGCTTCAGTTAAATAATCCCATATTATTTAATTTCTTTCGAAGATAAAATTTAAACAATTTATAACAACTACATTCAAAGTTATTTACATATAGTTTATATTGAAATTTATTACAAACTTTTTAAATACTTTTCTTCTTTCATATTGCTGTCAAAATTTAATCCGAACTTTTAACCTAGCAGGTAAGAACTGCTTTTGTTTTCTTCATATCGTTAATGTATATATTTAAAATTAAGAATTTTAAACAAATTTCTTTGTTCAATTGAAATTTCTGGCAACATTGGCGTATTTATTGATTGAACCTTGAAATGGGGTATACCCTATTAGAGAGCAAAGGCAACGACAACAATCAAGAAAAATGAGCGTCTTTGTTCAAGAAATTAAACGCGAAAGCACAACAGCAACAACAGCAGCAATAAAAGCACAACAACAACCAGAAATAACCAGCAATAACAACACCAACAACAGCAAGTATAAAAAGAAGAAGAAGAAGCAGTAGTAGTAGTAGAAATAACATTGAAGCATGCCGCGAAATCGAGAAGTTCTACAGACAATGGCTGATTGTGACTGACAGACAGAATAATTTATAGTTTTAGGATTGAAGCGTAGAGTTTTGCGTCTGTTTGGTAGCTGTCAACGTCGCGGTTTTGATAGAAAGAAAAAAAAAACACACTAGTTGTTGTTGTTATTGTTGTAGTTGTTGTAGTTGTTGTAGTTGTTGTAGTTGTTGTAGTTGGGTCCAGTTGTAAGTGAAGGTTCATTACACGACGAACTAGTTTAAGCACAGCACTCACAACAATCATATGGAGACTACAAGGAAAACGCTGTAGCAAAAAAAAAATAAATGTAGAAAACTAGAGAAAAATTGCAATCAAATGGAAATACAACTTGTGTGGCATTGGACCACAGTCATGTCATAAATTGAATTAAGTTAGTTAGTTGTAGTTGGCTTTTAATGCGCTTCATTTGGCTTTAGCTTTTAAATTAAGGTATGCAAATTACCTCAAAAGGGTATCAAAGTCAAGTCAAGTCAAAAAAAAAAGGTTTAGTCACAAAAGGTTAGTACCATTAGATTTTAGGTAGATTAGTTAGATAAGCGTCAAAACTATTGTGTCTATTAGCAACACCTTTAAACCAGTTAATTATATGGCTAAAAACCATAAATAAGTTAATGTTCAGCTAACAAGATATCCCAAAAATAACACTAAAGATAACTATAGATACAGCTACATTTTGCTATCAAAAAAAAAAAAAAAAACAACAAGTAATAAAGCTGTAGTCGGGTGTAGCCGACTATGAGAGCCTCTTTACTCACATACACAGACATACACACATTTATATATAGTTCTATACGCACTATAAGCTGTTGCCCGCTACTTTTAGCCCTCCGCGCTTTATACCGCTATACTTAATGTTGAATCACTTCCGTGTTTTTGAATCAATCTTGATGAAATTAACAATGTATATAAAGAATGTACTACTTAATATGTGTGCAAAAAAAAAATTTGATGGGTTTAATATTATGCTTAATATTCGTGTTTTGGGTACTGCGAGGGTCAGGGGAACGCAAATAAAGAATCTATATTCCAAATTGAGTTGCTCTTATAGTCTGTGAAAAACAAAATCAGCTTAACTAGTCATCCTGAACCAGAATATATATATATATTTCATGGGATCTCAGATTATTATTTCAATCTGTCATATAGCTGCCTTTTTACCTTTTTTCAACAGGCAAAGGGGCTAAAGAGATATGCCATGTCTATTTGTCTGCTTGTGGGCGTTATGTTAATTTTACGCATAAAAATTATTATTATTTTTTTTAATTTTTTTCTTTTCCTTTTTTTCTTTTTTTAGTAATTTTTTCTGTTTTAACATTATTTTTTTTTTGTTTTGGCAGCAAATCAAAAGCCAAAACTCCATTTGCAGTCATAAAATCAAAAAGACGAGCAAACCCTTGCATACATTCCACGCATAAATAAACTCTTAAGCTTACACACACACAGAGGCACATACATACATACGCACACAGCAATATGCTGTCTGACGTCTCTTAACTTGTTGCTTTTTCAATTTTTTTATTAACTGTTTTTGTTTTCTGCCTTTTAACCACGTGCTATAGCAAGCCAGCGCCTATTTTTTTATAGACTTTTATGGAAATTAACATTTTTTTTTCTTTTTTTAATAGGTTTCTATTTCTTTATTTCCATTTTTCTTTTTTTTTTTTGTTTTATTCTTTTGTCTAAATTATTCATTTCAAATTGGTTTTATTTTCTTGATTTATTTCAAGTTTTTTTTTTTAAGGCACATAAAAGGATTGAAATAGATTTTTAATTTTTAGGAAGTTGCCTTAAAAGTTAATTGTTTACAACTTTAGATATATATTTTGGATACTGGATATCTATGTTAAATATACTATATAATATTTTATATGCATATATGTAAATGCTTGATAATATCTTAGTATCAAGAAAATATTATACATTAATCAAACATAAAACAGATTTTGCATTTGGATTTGGCTTTATACCAATACAATAGATTAATCTATGTAACTGAATCATATATATAATCTCCATATTATAGCTTAATATTTAACTTAAAAAAGAAAATATTTAATTTTTTGTATAATCATAAATTAATATAATTTCATTATTTGTATTACTTATATATAAGGAACATTTAAACTTTGGCTAACGTTGGCTTAAGTCAACTAAGAATAAATAAAAAAACAGCTAAGAAAGCCCAACTAAATAAAATAAAAACAAAAATAAATAAAATAAATATAAGTAGAGAATTAACAAATAAAATAAAATTAAATTAGTAAATTATAAAAATTAATTAAAAACTATAAATCAAAAGATATAATAAACAATATATAAATTATAAAAAATATAGCTAAATAAATAGTCACAAATGTCATAAAAATGTCATAAAAATAATTCATTTAAATAAAAATTAAAAATAGCTAAAAAAAATAAATAAAAATATATATGTCTTAAATATATAAATAAAATAAATATATTAAACATGTAGGTAAAAAAAAGATAAATAAATACAATGATTATGAATTAAAAAAAAATACATAAAATATAATATATAAAAGTTAAAAATAAATTTATAATTTAAATAAAAATTAAATAAAACACAAATAAAACTAAGTACATAAAAATAAAATTATAAAATAAAATTAAATAAATAAATAAATTTAATAAATAAAATAAAAGAAAATTAAAATAAATGCGTAAAACGAAGATAAAAAAAATATAATTAATTAAAATATAAATAACTAAAATATAAATACAATAAATAAATATAAATAAATTCTAATTTCACATTATATAATTTTATACGCCGTCTTTACATAATAATTAATGAATTTGCCTAAAGCTAAAGCTAAATTTTTTTTATAATTCCCTTTTTTGTTTTTTGTTTTCTAATGAAATGGAATCTTTATATATATATATATATATAGCATTATAGGATACATTCCGGGCTTAGTCATGCGATTGAAATTCGTTAATCATTAATGTTATTTAATGTTGATGATGATGCTGATGTCGATGTCGATGCCGGTGCTGATGCTGCAGGCAAATCCACTTTATGTTGCATGCAACATTGTTGAAAATGAACGCAACAACAATAGTAAAAATGAAACGCATAAAGCAAAAGGCAAAAGCCATTTAACGGATATCATTCATGCTGCAGCTGAATCAAAATGTGGTTTATAGCAGAGTGAATGACCGAGGAGGAGGGGGAAGAGGGAAGAGAGTCTAGTGGTATACCCAGCATGGTATAAAATAGAAATATGCAGCAGTAGCCAAAGAATGGGGTTAAGAGCAAAAGTCTTTTTTGTTTGCTCTGTTAATGGCGCCACATAATGAGTTGCACGAGGTAAGCAGCAGTGCAACAACAAGTGGCAACACAGAGAGGGTAGGCTGTGTAGGCTGGGGTACCACACATAAAAACTAGAATGTATTACAAAAAATAATAATAACATTACAATTCTTAATTATAGTATTTTGAGGAATTTCAGTTGTTTTTTTTTTTATATAAACAAAAAGCAAATAAAAGAAAAGAATTAAAGCAATTTACCAAGTTACAAATTACAGATATTTTATATATGTAATATATATGTAATGTATAAATAATTAAAGCTAATTAATTAATAACAAATTAAAATTTGAATGTGCATTTGATTCATTCTGTTTAATTATTTATTAGCTTATTAATTATTATTAATTATTTAAAATAAACTAAAATTTTATTTAAAATTCAGAAAAAATTTCAAAAATGAAGGCAACAAAATTAACTAAAAAATTAAATGTTAATTTAATCACAAAGAACTTTTTCTCTTATTTTTATAACATTTCTCAATACAAATAAAATAAGTTTTTATTAAATGTTTTTTTATTTAAAAACAATTTTTATTTTTATTGAACCACAAGTAAAAAAATATTAATCAAAACGCAAAGAAATTTCACATATTAGGTAAATTTTTTCAAGGTATTACATATTATAGAGAATTTTACTATATATGTGTGAATATAATAGTGTTTTAACTATATGCATGTATATAATACATTTTAGTTAGAATCTGCATTAATTTAGACAGTGAACGAACTAGTTGCTTGAACTGGTTCACCTCTCTAAAAACATGCAAAGAATTAACAAGTTCGGGACACATTTTCTGATTACATATTTAAAGTCAGACGAACATTGATTAAACTTATTTATAAACTTACATTTTATATTCTTATAAGTTAAAGATTGCTACCAAAATATATATATATATATATATATCCCTTTTAATTTAAAACCATATTCTGTAGATACGATTATAGAAATCTCGTCCGATTATTCTTCCCATATGTAAAACATAATTCTGTTAGTGCAGCTGAAGCTAATGAGAAACCATAGCAAAAGCTGCAATATGTAGTATATGGCATATAAATATATGTATATATATATATATGTGTGTGTATATATGTGTGTTTTTATGTGAGTGTATATGTATGCTTATCGCTCCACTTGCTGCACAATTTCAATTAGTCTGGGAAGTTGAAAATTTTTGATTTGTGAGAAATTTTACGCTCCAAACTTGAAGTCAGTTTAACGAATTGTGGGAGTATAGTTCAAGTGGTAGCAGCAACAAGGGGGGAAAAGTATAGAATTAGAAAGAGTAAGCGAGAGTGTAGGAAAGAGAGAATCAAGTGTAGTATAGTAAAAGTTAAAACTGCGATTGTTTTGGGTCCATACACACGTATCTTAATCAATTAATCTTCAATTTAAAATCGATTAACAGGCCACAAAGCAATGCAACCAAAATAAAATTGCAGCAAATTTCCAATGCTCGACCCTTAGACACCCTACATTTCTGTGGATTTCTTACAATATCAATTTCATAATATATATATATATAAGAAGTATAACAAAGCATTTTTAGTGGATTGTAGGTAAAAGGCAGCAACAAGTTGAATAATCTCAAGTTCATTTCGGTATCCACAATGAGATCCCGACAAGAACTTGGTGCCCAATTGGGGAGCTTAGTTGAGATGTTGTTGAAATTTGAACGCCCCAAGTGCTGTAGAGGCAAAGCACAAGAAAGAAAAAAAAAATATATATATAAAAAAAAACAGCCACAAAAAAAAGCACGCAACATCGAAGATCATCAACGAAACATATAATTACAGCAGGGGAATGAAGCTAGAGTGTAGACTGTAGAGTATAGAGAGTAGAGAATGGGAAGAGAGATAGAGAGATGAAAACCTAGGCATGACTAGGGTGCTGCTAATGATCATTATGATGATAATGATGATGTTGCTTGCTTGATTCCTCAATTTATTATTCTTTTTCTAACTGCTACAATACCCACAGCCCCCCCCCCCCCCCCCCCCCAACCAAATTTGAATTGCTTAACGCCCACAACAACGTGGCAAGATGACAAATGGTTGATAGAGCATCAATAGATGCTTCTAAGATGAATGCTAAACGAGCCGAAAGCTGGGAATGACAGTCAGATACCGATCTATATTATTATTATTTAACATACAGTCAAGCCTCGATATGACAGACACACACACAAAATTCAAAATGAATTATATTTGTAAAAAAACTCTCTGATCTGTAAGTAAACTTTGAGAAGCATAGACATCATAGCATATACAGTAAAACCTCGATAGTAACTAACCATATTATAGCAAAAATATTCTAAACTGTTATTTAAAACTTTCTTTGATTTTAAGCTTAAGTAAAAATAGAAACCAAAATATATATATGATGCGATACTAAGTACCAGGACTCTTCAGGGAATTGAACCTGGGAGCTCTCGCAACCGAATAGAGAATGATACCCCTGGACCAATGAACCAATTTACCAATAAGGAATTACCAAGCATAGGCTTTACAGTATCTTATACAAAAGTATATATAATATAATAACAGTAAAAAGATCAATCCAATTGGAATATGTCAATAAGACAAAACACAAGTAACAATTGCAATTGGAATAAACAGTACAAAGCTTTAGCCTGTATTTTAAACTTTCTTTCACATAAAATATATATATATATATATTGTATATATATAGTAAATATATAAAATTATCTTATAGTATACATATATATAGTCTATATATAAAGTATATGGATATCACTGTACTTTGTATAAAAAGTATTTGCAGAAGAATAACAATGCAATTCTACAAGCTGTCTTCTAATGAATAAGAGCAAAGACTATGGATCTATAGGCAAAAATAAAATTTTAATAAATATATATTTATTATATATATAATATCATATAATATTATTTGACTTTCACTGATATTTTTTAGGATTACATCAATTGATTTTTATATCAAATTGCAGCTTTAATTGATTCGTTCCTATAGATCGGTCACGTTCCTTTGCTACTACTTTTAGTCTGCCAAATGAACTATATATATATATATATATATATATATATATATGTATATACTATACTTTATCTATATATATAATTGTACATAATATATCTATGTTTGTGTGTGTGTATTTGTATGTCTGCCCACATGCAGAAAGAAGCTGAAAGATCTGTTTATTGTTTACACTGGCCGCTGGCAGCGCACAACCCACAAAGCGTTTCAACTGCCGTTTTTATGCCAAAGCTATAAAGAAAATATTGTAGTATAAAGAATACCGAACTGTGAATGCTCTATATTGTAATATATACTGTCTTTTCTATATATAAATCTAATATTATAAAAAAGCTTTAACTATAATCTTAACTTTATGTGTTTAGGCAAAAACAATTTCAATTGAGTTTCAATATTCTTTTTATATATATTCAATCAATTCTTAGGGTATTAGCAATTGTTGTTGCTATGCAGCACGTGTCTACTGAACCATATGATTTATTTGGCTATAAGTATTATAGCACAACAGCAACAACAGCAGCAACAGCCAAAATCAACTAAATTTTTTGTTACAATTTTATTTGATTTTTTATTGAAAACAAAGCAAAGCAACAAAATTTCCTTTGGATGAGGCGGATAGTGGGTGAAGAGACGGGGTTAGAAGATGGCTATGAAGAAGGCGTTGCACTGCAAGGCAGCAGCAAAAACAGTCTAAATACTTAAGGTAGTTGTACATAATTATTGTTGGTTGCTGCTGCTGCTGTTTTTGTTGCTTCTATTTATGCATTTGATGCTTGCCTTCACGCATTTTCTACTTCTTTTTTTCAGGCTGATGTCTACAATTGTTGCTGTTGCTGCCGATGCTGCTGCTGCTGCTGTTGCTGCTGCAAGTGTTGTTTATTGTAATGATCCGTATATTTGTAGGGCAATTGTTGAAATAGTTGAAATAAAATAAATTGCCTAAAGTTGATGCAACCAACAGCAGCCAAGTGCAATGCCATTCACGGCGCTTGCCTTCAATTTTTGTGGTTATGTCAATAAAACTTAACATAACCTCACTTGTTATATCTAGATATATATAATGTGTGTAGTGTAGATTTCTATTTAACAATTCTTATTAAATAACTTATAATAATCGATCACATCTATATATATATATATATATGTATATATGATTATTTCTCTTAGTCTTCTAGCAGTATAATTTCACTTCATATTCCCTTACTGAAATTCCATTTTTTCCATAACTTTATAACTTTCTTTACCCTTGTCTCTTTTAAACTTACAATTCAACTCTCTATCTATCTAACTCTCTCTCTCCCTCTCTCTCTCTCTCTCTCTCTCGCTATAACTCTTTCTTCTCTTTACCACCTACTGCACAATAGGTCAACGTCTTTGTAAGAGTCTCACGCAATTTGCGTTGAACAATTGCTAAATTAACATACGCAAACAATCGCATTTGCTTAAAGATTGCTCCAATTTAACAAACGGCAACAACAACAACAGCAACAATAATCAACAACAACAACAACAACAATACTATTTAAATACAAAACAGTTAGTTAATAGACTCTAAATAATGTTTAATGATACAAATAATGTTAATAATAATCAACTGCAAATCAACTTTAATGAACAATTGCAATTAAGCAAAAAAAAATGTATCTCATTTTTCTGTTGCTCTACAAGGACTCGAATATCCTTAAAGCTCTAACTGCAGCCTTAATCAAATTAATAAAAAATTTATGATATTAATTAAATATATTATTAAAAAGTATCTACTGCTCCAGTTTATAAATAATAATTATGCTTTTATACCTAAACCTGGGAACAACAGATTGTTATCGATTTATGCCAATGTTCAATGAACATGTGAAAATCTCTTGTTGTTGTTGTTGTTGATTTATAATATATTAACTAATTATATGCTATACATCAGCAACATACACATATATATATATATATATATATATATATAACTTACATCCAGTTTATATACTAACAAAACTGTAGCTCATCATTAAGTTTTGGCACACCTGAGATGGCCGCAAAGAGCCGCAAGAGAATAATTAACAATCTTTTGGTGCGGCAGCATTTAACGGCAGTTTCACACTAAAAACCAAAAACCTCATCGATTACCCACCGGACCCAGTGGCAACATATATATATATATATATATACTAGCAGTCAGGCAGACCCCTGTGGCAGGTGAAAATCGATGTAGCAACAACCAACAACAACCAACAACAACAGCGTATATTTTATGCAATTGGGGACAACAAATTACACGCAATATGAAAACGATGTTGTAGACAGATATTGGAGACACGCATGTGGCATGAGAGGTGACATGGGGAATGAGTTTTTTAGTGCGTCTGCGTAGCTGGTAAATGCCTCAAATTAAGGTTATGTGTGAGGCGTTGTCTCGACACCGATACCAACCCGATTATGCAAATGGTATATACTAAAAAATTTCACTTGATCAATGCAACTACTAAATAGAAATCTCAACAGATTGTTCAGTTATATCAAAACATATAGAGAACAATTAGTTATATGCATGTGCTTAACTAGTAGATTAACTGAAAGATAACGTTGTGAAATTTAATTTAATTTCGATTGAATTTAATTTATTTAGTAATCTTTCTTTCAATTTCTATTTTTTATAAACCAAAACTAAAACTTTTTTATAAATTTAACAAATTATTTATATAATTTCTAATAAATAATTACAACTTATACAGTGCAATGCAACAACAACAACAACATTGAAAATGTCTTTTTTTGTTGTCTTAACAATTTGTTTTTTTTTATTTATAGTCTGTGTACCTATATCTACAGATCGGATGTCATACATGTTACTACACAACAACAACAAGAACAACAATAACAACAACAACAGCAACATTGGCACACAACTTTTTGTTTTTGGCAGGCAACAATTGTGACTGTTGACGGAGTCGTTAAGAGTTGATGACCCCGAAACCCCAAAGCAGATCCCAAAGAAGCCGAAGAAGCCGCAGCAACTTCAGCAACATAAGCAACAGCAGCAGCGCGCGACAGCAACAGCAACAGCAACAAACATCGTTACAACAATTTGCCAAAATGAAAAAATCAACAAAATGAAAAAAAAAAACAACCAAAAATAAGAAAAAATTGCCCAAAAAATCATTACGAAAACGGCAAGAGACCATGAAACGCATGTTATACCTATATATGTGATATATATATATATATACCTACATATATATATATGTATACGCATATGTATATCATGTATATAAATGTGTGAATTATGATATGGTGTGTGATCATAGAATAGAAACAGCTAAAATCCACAGATCAATAAGCCATAAGTATACATTCTTTAACAAAATTCTAAGCTACAGCCAACCAGCATATAAGATCCATCCAATTGGTAAAAAAAGAAAGGAATCCAATAAGAACTACCATCAGGTCATAGATGTGGCCTATACATAGGCAAAGGCCAAGAAAGATAAGTACTTACTAACTTAACTGTAACTTACTTGATTATTAAATGTTAATAAATATTTATATTTTTATTTAAATAAAATTTATACTATTGAATATGAAATAAAAATAAAATGTTAACCTTCTCACGGCTGTTGCTTATATTTTTTATTTTTTTTATTTTTTTTTTAATATTGAATTGCTTTCATTACTATCATATATCAAGGCTGAACCAATCAACTTACCTTTCTCGAGGGAGATTTGACTGATTTGTAGTTGATTCAATAGTTAAGCAGACGCAACAGTTGCGGTTTCATATCGTTAGGGCCGAAACGAATTTGACCGGAAGTTTTGGCTGGCCACAAGATAGGATATGGAGGGGCTTTAAAGTTTATGTGCCCCTCCCTCTGCTTTTGTAATTTACACAACACACACACACACACACACACACACACTCGCGCACAGAAATACACTAATACACAGTGCGTGCACAAAAAGACAGTAGAGAGACAGATTGAATTTGTATATTAAAGAAATTTAGCCAAGAGTTTGACTTTGGCTTTCAGCCCGCAACTGGTAATGTTGAATACTTTTCACACGCTTTCACTTGTATATAAAACTATTTTAATTATATAAACAAATTATATATATATTGCTGTGGTTTTCAGTTACATTTTGTGTATAGGTTTTATCTGTTAACTAACTATAAAATTCATTTACATTTTGTATCAATAGATAGATAAATGGATTGCAGTAACGGCGCTTAAACGT